>CABFOV010003407.1:12732-25641 GCA_902141375.1 Timema poppense | reverse complement strand
TATTTTGAAATATTTAACTGAATAAAGTATTTTCATCAACTGCGTGTCTGCATCATTGTAAAAAAACTTGTTTACCGTTATGTTCAATCATATGGTTTAAATTCGTCAATCGCCATTTTGAGGCTATGTTCGTTAGAAGTTTTTGTTAAAGTGGTGTGAATATTTTTTTAAGTGGAATAAAACTATAAATAAACTTTGTGTCTGACCTCAAATAAATATATAAATAATATTGGCATAAATTACTGTGGTTAGCTATCACATTAATATATTACCATCTGTTTTCATTACTGTCATCCAAAGTGATAGATGTCAGCTGTTGGCGTAGTGATACTTCTAGTAACATTTCGAGCTGTCATCCAGGTAAACTTAGCTCGTGAATGACTTATAGGTCTGCCGTAGCTTCACAGGCCTTATCCATATAATCTAACTTAAGAATAGGAGAGGCACAACATCCAGTCCTCGGCCGTTAATTTATCAATGTGAACGGATAAACCCACATTTCACCAATGATAAATTTTTCGGCCATGCCAAGAATCTAACATGGGACCCTTCGCTCAGTGGAAAGACATACTACCGACTGAGCTGAGGTATCGGATTAGTAGCGAAGCTTGGAAGATCAAAATAGTCCATAGATTACGGGCATAGCCGTATCAAGTACCACATTCGTAAAGTTGAAAATTATATTTTTATTATTACCGCGTCTTATTATCCGTTCGGGTTGTACACACTTACGCTAATGTGCATGGGTAGGGTTATTGTGAGATGAAATGGAGGACCTGCAGTTTAACGTGGGATCCGAACCACGGTGGAGGCCTGGCATTTCACACATTCACAAGTTGTGATTAATACACGTCTTTTCAGAGGTGAAGGAAGGGTTGGGCAAGCAAATATATCTGTGCCGGGACCGAGGATTGAACTCCAGACCTCAGCACAGCGCAGAAGTCTTGACAGCTTACACCTATACCACCAGGTCTCCTTGAAAATTATTGCTAGACACGGGAATCGAACCAGTGGCTGTGTTATCAATCAATGATGGCTAACAGTAATTGATGATTACCTTACGCCCATCACAAACTGTCTTGTACGCAACCCGCCGGTTAGGGAACCACTGCAGTCAGACTAGTTAGAACGAAGGGACGCACACACTCAAACCACGAGATAAATTCTTTAAACGAGTTGTAAATGCATTTCAAGAATTTATATACACAGACAATTAAGTGCGTATATATATTAATTTAATTCTCGAGTATGGTAATATACACCAATTAACTCTGACAAAGAGTTTAGTGAGCGTATGCTAATTGCTGTCGGGAATGTTGTTAATTGCGAGCGCTGACACCAAGAGAGAAACAACCAGGTGTAAAAGGTGTGATATAACTTGGTTATTATGTATTAGCCAGGCGCCGCCTAACAGGCGCCCACAAAGTGTTTGGCAAAACAGCACTGTTATGAATGGAGGTCAACAGGCCATTTCACCGCAGACGTGTCATTTTCAATATTTCTTGACATAGTTGATTACAAATACGGCAGTAAGCTAAGAAAAATTGACTTCATAGAAGAGTTTGTAAAAGTGTTCTAAGTAAAATACTATGTCAAGTAAACAAAAGAGTTTAATATAAAATCCGTCATTATTCCACTTGTGATGTGTGTTCATCAACGAATAAACAAGTAGTATGCAACCCGCATAGGTGGCGTAGTTAGCTAACGCGCTAGTTTCGTGTTGAGCTCGACTGCCTTGGACGGGAGATTGAGGTTCGAATCTCGCTCGGGTGAAATGGGGGTGGGGGGGTTCCCCCAAATGTATTTCCACGCTCCCTCCACGCAAATGCGGGGTAACTTCCTCTAAATTAAACCTTCCCAATTCCTAGTCCATTAGCCTAATTAGTATTTAAGCGTGTAACCCGAACGCTTAGTAAGACGCGGTGCTAGGATATTATTTTAGTATTTATACGAATGTGCTACACCCATTGGCGGCAGACGGGGGTGGGGGTATAGAAATACATAGTTAAAAAAACAAGTCAAAAGGGGGAAGGGGGGACTCTTCCAGAAAATATTTGAAAATTTAATGCCTCTAGAAGCTATTTGGAGAGATCCTCGTTTGGAAACATTTTGAAAATTAGACTCAAGATATTTGGAATGGTACATATCAAGAAAATTTTCAAAATTTGGGTACCCCTAAACTCTATTTATAGTTGTCTTTGTCTGGATAAAAAAAATATTAGATGCCCCTAAAAGCTTCCCGAGAGACGGAAGAATTCTAGCATTTTCCCTCGGATTTCCTGATAAATACCACCTCTTCGAAGGTCTCAAGCCAAAGCGATGATGGGTCTATAAAAAGTTGTCGGAACGTTCCTTAATTACCGTGTCACACTTTGCGAACCTGTTCACGCGGTCAGGTCCAATCGGCCAAGATGTAATGACCGGTCGGGCCCGATCCAGAGACAGGTAAACCGTTACGAAACGGGTGAGGCGAGTGAAGTGTGGATGAATGAACGTATAATGTCCAACTATCATAGGAAGGGCCTTTTAAAAAATATCAATTTTGGCCGCAAAAGATTTTTTAACACTTTACTATTTTATTTAGCGTTATATTAATATTTATCAAAAGTGACTGCTGCAATCTTTAAGCAAGAATACGTGAAATTAGTTCTTGCAACTTTTCTAGCCATCAGATAAATATCCTTTATATGAAAATTGGACTGTAGCCAAATGAATGTTCAACAAACTGAGCCGAAATGTCTAAATCCAAGCAAGCCTCTGTCCTTCACGTTTATATATTTATTTAGTTATTTTAACGTGCACTTTCTGGACCAACTGATTATATCAGCAAACGACACAATAAATTAACTTAAATCTATAACCAACAACCGGCCGTTAATTCATAATTCTGTTGAACGGTAAACCTACATTTCGCCAATGACACATTTGTCAGCCATATCAGGAATCGAACCCGGGACCTCTAGCTAAGTATACAGACTCACGACCGACTAAGCTTCTTAAATTGTTTATTTCCAGAGTTGATGTACTTCGTAAGTTGTTATTCTTCCACTTTTCTGGGATTTTAAAATAAAAAAATGCTTTTTCCCAGTATTAAAATTTACATTATTACTAAAACACAAAATTGCGTGAGTAAATAAAAATAATAACTAAGGGAGCAGTATGCATTTCATATTTTGAAAAATATTGCAAAAAATATCCTAACATTCCAGTGATATTTTAAATTTTTCTCTACTCCACGATTTTAACAGGGTTTTCAGGTGTGTGTAAAACCTTATTTTGTAATAGTTGTATTGTTTATTGGGTACTTCGACTAAATAGTTTTGGTGTTGAGGATATTTGACGCGCACTCCCTAACCACAGTACTGTATAAACCATAGAGCTAAAACTTAAAAACTTAAGTCACACAAACCGCTTCGGTAGTCTAAGAATGGAGATGTCCCACTGAAACAGATTATATTGAAATTTGAAGCTAAGTATTGAATGGGTATGATTAATGAGGGTTAAATTAGTAATAATGTGTCTTCCACCCCCACGCCCTGCCTCCCAAGTTTGACAGTCAGGCCCACCCATGGGACAAAGTATGTGGGCTATAAGTTTATTGAATGTGGGGAATGCCAGGCCTCCACCGTGGTTCGGATTCCACGTTAAACTGTAGATCCTCCATTTTCATCTCACATTGACCCTACCATTACACATTAGAGTAAGTGCGTATAAACCGAACGGGTAGTAAGACGCGGTGCTAATAATAATAATAATAATATAAGTTTATCTTTGAATATTCAGGACTAACAATGAACTATTCATTAGTGTTAATTTTATGTCACGTACAACTGGTATGGAATGACGAAAGGCCATATAGTAGTAAAATGGTTTATATTTAATCTGTACTCTATAGAACAGCCAGCCAGCCACTCGCCCAGGTCATCAATTAATCACTGTGAAAAAGGCAATTCCATTTTTTTTCTTTTTTATATTTTTAAAAGGTCCTTTTTTATAAAATTGTATTTATCTATCTCCATTTTAAGGTCGTACATCGGCAACTGAGGCTCAGTTTTATCCACCCATGTATAAGTCTTAGATAACGCTTATCCATCATGTAGTTTAGCAATCATATCTTTGACTGTATATATACATTCAACGATCATATTGTGTTGACACGGTAGCCTACTTATCTGGTGGATAAACATTTCTGAAGATGGTAAAACTGGGCCTAAACAGGCCTAAACAGGAATACCACCCGACAATCCAAAGGTGGTCAATCTATACACTAGGTTACAATCTGAGAGGGAGCTACAGCCTTAGGGTGACAGTGTTGCCATTCCATAATGTTTGGATGATCTTTCCGGTAGGGTAAATCTTGCAACGTTGGAAGAGAAACGAATCTTTCCCCATTTGTACATGCCATTTCCTCGGGGGACTACTACTGTCACAGAGTTTAGTCGTGAATAATAATGATCAGTTTTCTTTAGCACAGCAAATATTTCACAGTAGGGAGGGGTGGAAGGAATATTTTGTCCCGTCAACTCTTGCAGTAACGGCCAGGCCAGACAGGAGAGATTTTATTGACACGATATTGTGCAACAGAGCGAAAAGAGAAAAAAAGGTTGAAAGAAGTTCAAGGGACGAGGCACAAAGAACCAACTACACCGTGAAGATTTAGATTTGCTAAGGGTAGAGCAAGATTCAAGAAACAATCCTCCCCTTCACCACTCTCCTAACGCCTTACTGCCGTCCAGGATATTCATACGTTGAACACCACTGGGGTAGGGATCAGGAAGGAAGGATTTAAAAAGAAGTGTATCTAAATATACGTGGGGAGTGAGAGAAAAATAGTTTTTGAAAAAATACCCGGTCGATATTCAAATCCCGACCTTGACACCCGTAGACCAAACAAGACGATAATGACGCCTTGCCAGTGGAAATATCGAGTTTTTCTTCACATGGTGATATCAACAGTTGGTGAATATGTCATGAGCATAGCACCATTAGATGAGGAACATTTTAAATGAAGAGAAAAAAATTGTCATTAAATTCCAGGACATCCTCGACAGATATTCAACTTTTCAAGTCACCATGTTAAGAATATTAAATTATGTTTTTACTGGGAAAATATTTGATTTGTTTTGACAAAAAAAAGTTTTGCTATTATAGGCATCTTGAGATTGATAATAACTATGACAAGTGATAGCTGCAGATCACAGGAATTGACGTTTGAATAATATGTAAAAGAGTTGTAGGGTGTATGCATTTAATTTGTGATATAAATATGTCGCTATCCAAAAATTATGTTAACTGAACTTTTTTTAAGCCTTAATCCAGATGATGAGAATTGTAAAAATTAAAATAAATTGTTCGATTAATGAGTGTGCGCAACATTTTGAGTGAAGAGTTTTATATCAGTACAATTTAATTTTATACTCCATTCATGGTAGGAATTACTCTCCGAAAGGTCTTTATTCCTACCAATATCCTACTATATAATACATTTCTGGTAGGGAAAAAGGCCTTTCAGAAAACAATTCCTATGGTGAACGGACATTATGTCAATTCATAGACGATTAACAACTTGAAACTATCTGAATTACATAAAAACAATAGAGTACAAAGCAACCAGATAAAGAAGGTGTATTCCCCTGGCGCGAGAATGTGCAAAATAATTACTAAAAAAAAGCATTTAGGCGAGACCTATTAGGCATCGAACTCCTGCCACTTTTCTCAAGGTCAAGATAATGCTGGTCCCACGCAATAAAAACCATGTGATGTCTACGTCGATATAATAATAGTAATAATAATCAAATGTTTTTAATAAATATGACTTTTACAAGACAGTTCTGATAGAGGAGATGTAATAAAGAAGTAATGTAGTTGAGAAAGAACCAATATTTTTTTATCATTTTGAAAATTTAAAAATGACAACTGGACACGGGAATCGAACCCGGGACCTTTGGCTTCCCGTGTCCAGGTGTTTCAATTTTCAGAATATGATATTTAGATGCATTAATCCTCACTAAAAGCACAAATAATAGCTTTGGCTATTTGATTCTTCAATATATTTTAGATTTCCAACCGACTACTTAATATTTCAAGGTGTCCATTGATTTAAGAACGTCAAAACAATTTTAATGATAAAAAATATTTTAACACAGCCATTACTAATTAATTATTATATTATTATTATTATTTATTAATATTATTGTGTGTTCTGTCTTAAGACAAGTCCATTCCTTTTGTGGTGAATTTAGACCGCCAATGTTCTACCCCCTCCTTAAACTCCCAGAATTTTCTCCTTTCCTTCAAGTCATCTAATATTAGAATCCTCTTCCTTTTTATACTCCTCTTTCTCTCAAATTTTTCCTTCTATGATGTGCAGAAGAAAGTTCCTCCTAAGAATATGTCGGATCCAGTTTGTACCTAAGAAATACATCCAAAACTGTTATCTTCTCACCCACTCTTCTTAGGATTTTTATACCCAGATAAATTCAGATCATAAGAATGTAAAAAATATTGTTCCTCTAATTTGATCATTTTTCAAGAATATCATAATCTAAGATCATTTTAAGACATGTAGAAATAAGTACTTGATTATTCTTACAAGTAAACATTACCTAGAAATAGTCATGACCCGACGATACAACTCGTGACAAAAAATTTATTTCCCGACTACCACGACGAAATTAACTTGAAGCGAGAGTGGAAAATCATTTCAGTAAAACCACCACCGAATACGCTAGCCGGGATTCAAACCTTAACATCCCTTTGACCGGCGATCCCATACTATATGAGCCCGACATTTAATTCACGTACCCACTGATACGGGTACTTGTTAAGATTAAAAAGAAATCTAAAGCTGATGAGTTAATTTTATATATAACATAAGCTCACACACACTACTAGTGGTCACATGCAACAATTTAGCTAATGAAAATAAAAAACCTTTTCCGTTTTTATATTATTCTGTTATACCAAAATATGGTATAAAAGGAGGGAAAGGGGGGGAGGGATTGGAGAGGATAAGCAACCCTGGGATTTATAAGGTAAATAGAAATTTAAAGCAAACATAAGTAATTAAGTACCGATTTAATTATTTCCCACGGTTACGACACGTATGTTTTAACCGGCGCCATATCACGAGACGGACTTTATCTGATACCTGATAAGTATGATTACTGCGATTGATAAAGATTATTCAATTTCACAAGAAGGTGAACACACTTTTCACGCAGAGCTTCCAGCTCTATCATTAATATCGAAAATTCGTCTATCTCTAATAAGAATTTTAATGCAATCTAGCGCATTCTTGAGCTAAACTAAATTACGTGTTTTTCAGAAGAAATTATAGTCTGAGTCTAGTATAGTTTTATTCTGGTGAAAAGAAATTATGTGACACAAAAGTTACGTCAAGTCATGTGATCTGCTACTGTCATTTTTGATAGATATTATCAATACTTATAACATAACATTGATATCTTTTTACTTTTTTATCAATGTTGACAGCAACCAAATTATGTTTGTATTTTCTGAACTGTTCTTGCTACCAATACCCTACTATACTTAGGAATTTTTATAGCTAAATGATCAAGAATATTTAAGTGTTTTTAATTGACGTAGAATAATGTACATTTTGACAAATAGTTTTAATTACAATTATAATGAACTAATTCTAAGATAAGGTGATAAAACGCAAGCCATTATTTTTGCTACAAATAAAAGTGACCGCATATCATCAAAACAGATTTTATTTATTCATAAGTAACCTGCAATGATGGTCAAAACCTCTAAGGAGTAAGACTCGTATTGGACTAGCTAGGATCCTGGTGAGATGTACTCGGATGTTTTTAACGCATTGCCTCCTCTACCCTCCCGCCACACTAATTAGATTACATTTTGTCCATAACGCCTCTTTCCTGGTCATGAGTATGTCGTTAACAACCCTTGAGTTTTAGGTGGAGCACTTTCTTTTTTACATCGATTTTTACTACCCTTCGTCTGGACAATCCGCATTTTATTACTCTAGTGAGTTAGGGATGAAGAAGGTTAGAGTTTAGATCAAATGTAGCCGAGATTTCATGAAGCGACAGAACACCCAGCAGGGGTTCAAGCGCCGACCCTCCCGTGCTAGCCAACCAAACTTGACGAGATTTACGTTTAATCAAGGTGACCAAGTGTTATTTAATGCTTGAATAAATATGTAAGCTTTTAAGAGGAAGAGCCCTTTTAGAAACAAAAAAACTTTTTTTTCGACCAACATTGATATCATGTTAATATTTTTTTCTTATTTTATAGATATTAATTATATATATATCAGAAGTGGCAGCTGCAGATAACATGACTTGGCGTATGGATACGTAAAAATATCTCTAATAACTTTTTTAGCTAACAGATAACAGACTTGCTATGAAATTTGGACTGTAAATCACTCACTTTGCATAAAGGTAAAGCATGGTATTTATTAGAATCTAATGGTAGCTAATCGCAATATACTGAGCTATCTATTTGGATTTACCAGAATTATTGACGTTATTAACACACGTCATTCCAGAAATTAGCAATAAATCATAGACTTCCCACCCCTACAACGTGCTGTAGCCAAACAAATATGACCACGGCTGTTCATACTACTGTAGTGGTCGGGTGGTCTAACCGCTAACGCGCTACTCTCAGAGTAGACTAGACTGCCGATGAAGGGGAGATCGAGGTTCGAATCTCTGTCCGGAGTAATGAGGCTTTTCCGCCCAGAATTATTTTCCACTCTCCCCCCACGGAAATGCGGGTACGCTTCCTCTATTTTTATTTTTTATTTATTTAGCACCACATCTTACTACCCGTTCGGGTTAAATGCTTACACTTCCTCTAAATCTAAGCTTCCTAATGCCTAAAACCACTAGCGTAATTAGTACATATACTCATAACCCGAACGGATAGTGAGACACGGCGCTAAAAAAATAATTAGATCTTGCAATTCCATTCTCGAATAAATTGCAGGTGCGAATGACTGTCAAATCAAAATAGAAACAGCTGATACAGAATCACAATCTGGGATGAGTGGCATCGAGTAACATTACCGACCCACTTCACAAGGAAAAAAAAGCAAACAGACTGACAATATTCCGGGAATGTAAACAGGAAGATTGGAATACAGTTACACGATTGCAAGAGATTCCCAATATTAAAGGTATGTTGCTTCGTTCACATTTTAAATTCTTGAGAAAAAAAAAGGGACAAAATGATTTCACAATAAAGTGTGGGATCTGTAGTATTCAGCAAATAATTATTCAACTACTTGGTGGGACCCAGCAATGGCGCACTCGGTAATTTTATTTGGGGGAGAGGGGAATGGGAGATATTAAATGTAAGTTTTTATTTCTTTACAAATGGGAAAAAATTAGGAGTAAAAGTGGGATAGGGGTGAGAAGACGTGTATCGATTAACGTGCTTAGCTTTTATTTCGATGGAAAGCCCATCATTTAACGCCTGCAATTTAATGTTCCAAATTCAAAAATACTCCAGTAATTTTGGTGAAATTCCTTATAACATTCTCCCCATTTTACAAGTACATGAATACGTTCTTTTAGCCCTCCCAGTATTCTAGGTGGGTAGCGGACCCCAACGAATTATTTAAAAAAAGAAAATGGTTCACTACGTCTTGTCACTCTTTCGGATTATCCACATATTTACATGTATGTGTTATGAATAAGAAAGATAAAATTTAAAAGAATTGTACCCGCATTTGCGCACAGGTAATGTGATAAACCATATAGATAAAACCACCCCCAATCAGGATTCCCTGTCCCCGGCTCTATTTTAAATTGTGGGTGATTTTATTTTACCAAACAAATATTTTGAAAAATAAATTATTTGAAGAAATCGCACAGTAAGTGTCTCTTAAAATAGTTAGCTTCCAATGCTCCCGGACAGGTTTTATTTCCGGTTCTGGGGCACTCAACCTCTGTGGGAAACAAGAGTCCAGGGGAAGGGGAAAGGCAAGAGCTCACCAATGACGAGGGTCACGATGAAGAGACTCCCCTCCACCCCCCTCTTTAGTAGCTAACAGAAAACTTGCTGATAATGAAATTACGCTTTATCTAGCGACGGCCCTGGTGATGGCGTTACTCCTTAAGGTGAGGTGAAAGGGGAAGAGAGAGAAAGCCAGTGATTTTACCATTTTTATAACAAAACATTTGTGGCCAAAATTAATAGAATATTGCTTCAGTACAGAGTTCCTTCATATGGTGGTATCAAGAGTTGTTGAATGTCTGTGAAGGGTGTCCTGGAATTATTTAAGGACAACTTCCTCTCTTAATTAAAAAAAAATCTCATCTAATGCTGTTATGCTCATGACATATTCAACAGCTGTTGATAACATGTGAATAACATTAAACTCTATGTTTGTACTGGAGCAATACATAATATATAGGCCTATTTATTGTATTGAAAACTGGATTTATAAACTATGTGTTTAGACAAAAATATATTTGAATAACTAAACACATTAATTAAGTGGGCAAATATTTAGGGGTGATTTATTTGTAGTTGAGACATTTACTAGGCCAACTTTTAGTTTTTATGAAAATATTTAACACCCAGATCGGTGGTCCCGCGGATGAAGACGTCATTCTTTCTTATATGTTGAACGGTCTACGAAAATTGTGACACGGCTGAATGTACCGAGGTGACGTTTCTATTTATGACTAATTATGAACCAATAGTAGCTTGGCCTCTGGATCATTAATATTAGCTAATTATAAACTTTTATTAGCTTGGCTCGTAGAACATCCAACATAAGCCAATTATTAACTCCTACTATCTTAGCCCTCGGAACATCCAACATTAGATAATTAGTTAAATACTTGTTAAAATAGTGCAATCAAATTTTGATGGTCGAACGACCTCAAGGTGGGGATGTAGGGGACGCGAGAAAAGGTCAGTGTTTTTTATAGCAAAACACAACAGTTGTTGAATATTTGTCATAAGCATGGCGGCATTAGATAAGAAACTTTTTAAATGAAGAGAAAAATTTGTCATTACATTCCAGGACACCCTTAACAGATTATTTTTGATATTACAATGTGTAGAAAATTAAACGAAACTTACCTACTAAAACGATATTTTATTAATTTTTGCCCAAAAACTTTTTTTTTCGCTATAAAAACTGTCAACATTATGACCTTACAGGAGCTGCCTAAGTGGCCGAGAAATTGCCAATCAGATGTTGCGTTTAGGATAAATATTGATAAAACCTCTTTAGTATATGATTTTGGTGTTTATTGGAATGAATATAAATTTTTTTTCTGTGATCATATCATAAATATACTTTTAATCATAGTTTAAAAGTTGAAATTTTCCACTCTGTAAACTTCAAAAAGCCACGTATTTTGGTTGATTTTTTGAGCTAAAAGGACTGGAAATTGGCAATAAAGGAGCAAAGAATGTATTTTTGTTGGAATAATTTAATAGGGTTATCATCCCTACACAAAACTTATTGATATTTGTATTTGCCCCTCCCCTTATTAATTATCCAACTGCCGGACAGCTACACCCATTAACGTTATCAATCCACTTGATTTCAGGCGTTTATGAACTTCTGCTTTGACTATTCTAGAGCCTTAACTCATGTTCCCTTGGACAACACCTTAAATTAAGTCGTTAATGTCCTTTGTGTTGAAAGTGGAAAAAAAAAAGTTTCTAGCTCACGCTTAAATATTTTTGGTGTTGAGTTCCCCTCATTGTATCGATGACAAATTGCATGTCTTGTTCAAAATGTAGGTCGAAACATTTTCGTGCCTTGGTTAGAGAAAATGTCTGTATCGTAAGACACGCAGTGGGTATTCAAGATTCCCGGCACGCGAGAGTAAAGAATAGTAGTGGGGGAGAGAGGTTAAAATCCCGGTCGGGTGTAATTCGGAAGGTTTTTACTTAAATTGTTTCCCACTCTCCTTCCAAGCAAATGTGGGTAGACCACCTCTAAAATACTCTCTTCCTCATCCCTAACCCAATGAATAATTATCACATGAGTATAACCTGAACAGGTGGTAAGATGCGATGATAAAAAAAATTGCTAAATGGTCAAACAGTGGTTGGGACTTGGGGGTCTATGGTAGACTTAAATTTGTAAAATGATCTTCCTCCCGTTAATTGAATAGATTACAAGGCTATTAACAGTAAGGACTTATATACCTTATTTCAGTCAGAAACGTGTCCGTCTACTGAGCTAAGAGTACCGACTTCGATTTCCAACAGCGTATAAAGTAAGACACGGTGCTAAATAAATAAAAAATATTCCCAACACGGTATAAGAAATTTTCATTGGTGAAATGTGGGTTTACCCTTTCCCACTGATGAATTAACGGACTGTTGTGTCTGTCCACGATTTGAATTATTATATAAGTCGTATGCTTATATGAGTCGGTTCAGAAGTGCTCGTTAAATACACATCAAATAAATAAAATATATAAAAAACAGTAAATATTCTATGATCAAATGTTTTTACGGTTGACTTTGGACCCACAGGGATATCTCGGTGTTCCGATGGTCCAGTCCCGAGCCGTATTTTGAAAGAACGCATCGTAGAATCAAATAATACGTTAGATCTCATCTGCGCGGCAATTTATCGCTTATCGAGGCGGTCCCTGAATTCGCAGACGACTTTACACAGCTCTACGGCCCCTGCCATATTGGACAGCGGCGCTTTAGTTAGTGCGGGCTCCGGTCGAAGGGCAAATGACGTGGAAAGTGCAATCACCCAGGAAATGCAGATGCACCAGGGGTGGTTGGTTTATCCTCCCGCATCAACGCTGCACTGCGCACGTGCAGTCATCGATGCCAACTTAACGGTGATTGTAAAAACAGACGCCGATGTATGTGCGATTAAGATTTGAGTCTGCGTGCATTTGTTTCTATCCCCCCCCACCC
>CABFOV010003407.1:0-11856 GCA_902141375.1 Timema poppense | reverse complement strand
AATCAAGTAGATCCGGTCATGTGAACGGGCTTTCATCTACTATTCCTCGGCTACTGTCCCTCAGCACATTAACTGTGCTCTACCCCTGATTATATAGGCGGACACACACCAAAATCATGGGCGCAGGGAGGGTGGGTTACAAGGTTTAACGTCCCCCCCCCTCCCCCGACAACGATATTTACAAAGTTTAGGATATGGAGTTTAAAGATGGTCTTGTATAAAACTTTAAATATGAGGTATTGACTTTTTATTTAAATTTGTCAGGGATGGACCACTTCAAATAGCTTCAAGAGACATTTATTAAAAAAAACACATGTGAATTATCACTCTAAATGGTTTTTATAGGTATCCGATTTTAAAAAGAAATATCCACTGGAAGCCACTACAAATTATCTTCTATATGCATATACTATGTTTTTTAAATTCAATTTAGAAAATTTGCTGGTGGAAGACCGAAGACCACTGACCACTTTAAATAGTTTTTAGAATCATCAAATTTTTGGAAGAAAAAAGAAAGGAGAAGAACATTAAGTAGTTTCTAAAGCATTCCAAATTTAAAAAAAAAATCCCGGGTGAAGACCACTTCATAGATTTTAGGGATTATATTTTACAAAAAGGAAAAAATCTAGTTAGAACTTTTTAAAACAACTTTTAGAAGAATTCAAATTTTTGAAAATTTCCAGCCGGGCTGTATGCATTACTAATTTCGCATAAATGTGATAGGAATGAGTAAGTTTGAATTTAGAGGAAGTGTACTAGTATTCGCGTGGAGGGATAGTGGAAAAACCATCCTCAGTACACACGACCCGTCATCAACAGTCCAGTCTATTGCGAGAGTGAAGACTTGGACCAGGCGGCCACAGAAGCGGGGTATTGCCAAACTAAGATCGTGTGAAACGTGACTCGGCCGAGATACAAAATAATGTTTTTACAGTGAGTAAGGAATTGCGCATCAGACTCGAGAGGTCTATTTACACAGGAGTAGCTGTGTGCTCTATCAACAAACAGGGGCGGTTCACACACACTTGCGGCGCGAGGGAGAGATTAATCATGCTTGCGGTCAGTGGCAAGAGAAAACGTGCCTCGATCCATTCAACAACTCGATACAACTTTTTGTTTCTTAAGGATTACAATGCGCGCGCGTGCGACATTTGATCATCTGATTAATCAAGACAAGTTAATCGCACTCGTATGTTCATGCACGTTCTCATAGTCGAGTGGAGAGAATGGCAAACTACAAGTCTAGTACAGTCCAATTTTTATAGGACTAGCCTTTTATGAAATACACACGTTTTAAATTTTGATAATATATTTCGAAAAGTGAAAGCTACAGATAACACGATAAAACATATGAATACGTGACAGTAGATATAGTTAATAGTTTTTCTAGCTGTCAGATAAACACTTTACTATAAAAATTGTAATGTTATAGTTGTATCTCTTGGGATAACCAACATAATTTGTGGAAAGTGTTTAAGGGGTTATAACGGAGAACTAACTTCTCTCGTTCAATATATTAAACATGCGTATAACCTAAATAAGTAGTAAGAAGTTAGGCTAAAAAAAACCATGAGGTTTTTATTTGTTTTTACCAGACAGTATTTGCTAGATTGCCTAAACAAGGAGCCTGCTATACGAGCGTGCAAGTAAATCTTTCCCACACCAACTTGTTCTTTCCTGGTCACCTAAGAAACCACGGGGCCCCCAAAAATCACAGGGCATTGTGTGGCCGCATTGTTTGCACAACCCTAAGGGCGGCCCTGAAAACAGGATAGGCGGCTGGGCGTACATTATGATGGGGTGAAAGAGACATCTTTGTATTTTTTTTAATTTAAAAAACTACCCTTTTTTGATCAAAATATATCAAATATTTCTTCAGTAGATCCGTTAAATTTAATTTTCAACACTTATTAGTTAATCTCAACAGTTCTTGAATATTTTGCATAAACATCTAGAAATTAAAACAGATGTTTTTAAATGATGGGAGAAAAAATCCTACTAAGCCCCGCGATGCCCATGAATTCAAGAAAGGTTGAAATTACTTGACTATGTAAGAAATTTAACGTTTCCAATGAAGCAATATTTTAACTAGTTCACCCCAAAAATAAATTTATCACAAAATATAAAAATACGGACCTTAAATAACGTTCTTTTCCGCCCGCTCATACACAATGGGCAGATAAAATAATATAGGTGGAAGAATCTTACCTGAGACAGGTGTGTAGTTTGGTCGCCTTGGCCACTAGGTCCTCCCATAACGGAGTGCCATTCTGAAACGGAGAGCGTCATTATTATTACATTATTATTACATTATTATTACATAATTACAAATAGTTCCAATGTAGCACTTACAAGGCTACTCTCATATTGGAACCGGCTACATGCGACTTGGCCGTACAAATGGATTCC
Organism: Timema poppense; assembly: GCA_902141375.1. Taxonomy (NCBI): domain Eukaryota; kingdom Metazoa; phylum Arthropoda; class Insecta; order Phasmatodea; family Timematidae; genus Timema; species Timema poppense. The sequence continues at coordinate 9,447 of CABFOV010003407.1, read as the reverse complement.
GCACATTGAGACCGACTTTCATCAGATGCGATGTCCTTGTACCCCCTAGTTGTCGTCGAGTGGTGCATTATTTTGAGTTTTTTCTAGGTTAAATAAAGTGAAAAATGAATGTCGAAGGAGGAATGATTGAATCAAACAAATATACCAGGCATCTCTCTGGGCGTCTCTCGAATGGTAGTGGTAATCTTTTTTGATCCCAAAGGCACTTCCTCTCTGAAACAAGACCTAGCAATTTTTCTGTCTCCATTTTGGAAAATTTTAAAACCAAAACACAGGCGAATTGACTATTCAGATCGTACTACTTCAACTTGTTGGGATTCGGTCGCAGGCCAGAAAAATACGCGCCGCTGAGTCACTTCCAATGTGAGGATTTCCTTTGTCTCATGTCGGGATTGTACGGGCGACTTCATGCGACCTCTAGTCGTACGTAGTCGGTTCCAATCTGCCGAGTAGCCCAAGACTTTTCAGCTACGTTAAGCGTGGAAATGCCAAAAGTTTTAGAAGATTTTTTTAAAACATGCGATGGAGTCTGTTCTATGTGCCATGCGCATAGTTTACGATCGTTCTAAGTGCAAATAGGCTTTGAAAGTTCATATTAATGACAAAAGAAAGCGCTAGTTGCACATGCCACTGCGTTGTCTGCCAGCTGTTGCAAGTACAATGGCACTTAGAACGTTCGTAGCTATATTTTATTATTTTATAATACGATTCAATAAAATAGCATTGTATTTTCTGTAAAATTTTATTTTTGGCGCTTAGAGCAGATGACATTCTCACTCTTCACTTATTCTAAAGGATAGAGGGGAGTATGTAATGGATAGCCTAAAGAAAATACACCCGTATTAGCTTGGAGAGGGAGTGAGAAAACTAGTGATAAATTACACGTGGAAAATCTGTATTCGCAGTGTGCCCGATAGAGACTCAAACCTCAACTATCACTGGTAATCCAGTCTATTGAGGCATTTTTATTTAGTCAATTCGCCACAGAAGTGGCACCTGATAGCTATCATAAGTTACAAGACCTACCCATGTATCCATTCGCCAAACCATATTATCTGCAAGACCATGTGTTGAGTTGGTGGCACTTTTGGCGGACAAAACTTTTATTTTTAATTGTTATTTTAACCCATTTTACATTTGCTCGTTGTCAAATACCAACATTACTATGGCGAAATGACGCTGTATATTAACAGTTGTTGGAGGAAGAAATACACTGACCTTAACGTTGCTATTTAAAATAAAAAAGATTCAAGAGTAAAGTTCAAGTAAACGAGGATTTTACCTTCGATATATCAATAAACTGTCACCTCAGCCTTTGTGGACCCTAAACTGACCGGGTGTGTTGCGGCCGAGAATGGGGCCGGTGACGGGATATGTGTGTGGGTTCATTTATAGACGGCTTTGGTTTTTAGGGTTTATTGTATTACTTTGCACTATTACAAAATGTGATGTTATTAAGAAGTTACTAAAAATATATAAAATACTTTATTTAGGAGCTCGTGAGAGAACGAAGCATAATAAGGAATGCTTCCAGTGGCCTGACTGACCCTCTAGGTGATTATAAACTGATAAGAACCCCGGTACCTTGGGCACGACGGTAGCCCTCTAGCACATGTACGCGATTATCAAGCACCCTAGCCCACGCAGCACCAAAGAAGGTCAGAATGACCACATAGAATTGTTAAGTTTGCAGCCCTGTTTGCTCGAAAAATAGTATTATATACACTGCAATTTGGCCTGATCGCCAAGAGGAAAGCTGATAACCTGCTTTGGGTTGTCAGCACTTGCGGTCTACTGTTGACTCACTCATCAAAACACGTTGCTATACCAGTTCTGTCACTCGCAATTAACAATATTAAAATGTTAAAATAAACAATCATCTCAATTTACGCCATGACGATTACAAAACTATATTTGAAAATTAAAAAAAAAAATCTGATCGGATGTGAACGTAATATTTCTAATCTTGAAGAAATGTAAAATCAAGCTCTTTCGGACTAAGTCCATTTAAAAGACGCTATTTTCTTAAGTATTAGAAGACACATTACGGAAGAAAAAAGGGGTTATCAGATGCACACTTAATCTTTGAAGACTTGTAAAATTAAGCTTTGTTGGAAGAAGTTAGGTGTAGCAGAAGCAAGTACGACCACTAGGTCTACCTTATCTCAGCAATATTTCACAGAGCAGCATTGTTAAGACCCGGATAAAGGAAACAACGCAACCGGAAAATTAACGTTGCTCCAGTTTACAGATCTCTTTCTACAAAACACCGAACATCTCTGTCCATTACTATACACACAAAACACCATCGTCTAGACCAGGGATGGCCAAACTACGGCACGCAGGTGCGTTTAATTCGGCCCGCGGAATTAATAATTTGTGTGTTGCGTTGTGAAGCGGGCTTTTTAAAATACAACAAAACTTTTTTTTTTTTAAAACATGGCAATATCAATATTTTCAAAGTTTGTAAATCATGACCAAAAATATATGGCAATATTTAAATCCTTATATTCATACGAACAAGTGTTTTCCACCATGAAACGCAGGAAAAGCGATCTTATAAACCGACTTACTGATGAGCATCTGTCTTCCCTCTTGAGAATCACCTCACAGTTTCACTCATCTCACACCCCATCATAAGAATTTCCTTAACGAACTTTAAAAAACTTACAAAGTCACTCATTTTATGTATAATTGTTTTGCATTCTCAATGTATCTAAACCTATTCATGTCACTGTGTGTTTTTTAAAATGAAATTTAAAGAAAAAATTAAGAATTAAAAAGAATTATATATTTAGCCCCCTCTGCAACTAAGCGTGTACATCTCTGGTATAGACTCTAGGAGAATCTTTTTTGGATTTGAAGATAGAGCATCAAAGAAAATGTTCAATTGGGAAAGGAACAAAAGAAAAACATTTTAAAGTGGGATGGAACAGAACGCGAGTTCAAGGTCAGTATTTTTGTAATTTTTATAATGAATTAACTTTTTTTTTTGTAAAAAAACCCATTGCTTCAGCAAATACGTACATTTGGTTTAATTTCCTACACATAGGCCTGCAATAACAACAGTTTTGTAATATTTGTTATTGACATAGTTACTTTTGAACAGAAACTCCAGCCTTGTTAGACTTCCACGACCAATATTAGCTAACTGTTGAGATTAGTAAAACAACTTACTTGTCAAATTAAGAAATATATTTTGCTCAAAAAATTGTTATATAAAAATTGTAAAAATTCTGACCGTAATTAGCTTTTTCTTCTAACGCACATTAATTTCGATAAATAAGTAAAGACTTATAATCTGAACAGAATAATATAAAAAAAATAGTTCGATATATAGCTCGGACACTTCATCCCGCTGTCAAAACTTTTATCTCCCCTTAAAAATATGTTGAACTTTTAATTTTAATTTAGTTAAAATTGAAATATATGGGCTAGTAATTAAATACAGTACCATGGAGAGGTTTGGTTACTAGACGTTGGCTTATGACGAGCAATACTGTGATCATCAAAAGGTAGATTATGATTTATGCTAACATTTTACAGGGTAGTTTATTATTTTTAATATTGATGTCAATTTAAACGACAATATGACAATTTGTTGTCAGTTAAAAACAGCTTTAATTTTAATCTACTAAAAATTAACTAATGTACTCGAATAGTGTTAGAATATAAATATAGTTTTTTTTAGATGTTGAGCATAATTTAAAATTTTTCCAAGACATTTTTTTCAAAACATTGTTATAATTCATAATTGTATATATTTTGAAATAAGCCCACATATAAATAAACACACATGATCACGGTTATATCATGTATTATCTTGATGGACAAGTTTGCTTTCTCTAAGAACTTTTCTTTCGCGTTACAATGGAAGTTTTACAATCCAAACTTCTAGTTATCTGTCACAGATGAATGGCAAATTATTTTTTTTTTAAGATGAGAAAACAGATGAGACAACAATGATAGTTTCATACAGAGGACAATTACAGGTGGGAAGGACAGAATAATAATTATATAAGTTTCTCTTTGACGTAATTAATACACGCAAAGCGCCTCGCGTCATGAGCATTGAGGTTACACATATATTCCACTCAAATGTCGCTATTAAACTGTCTTTAGGATATGTTTCCTTTACCAATCAAAGAGTGGAGTACAATTATTTTAGCAGGAGGAACTTTTTATTTAGCACCACGTCTTACTACCTGTTCAGGTTATACGCATATATACTCTACTCTAGTGATTTAGGGATAAGGAAGGTTGAGTTGAGAGAAAGTGTACCCGAATTTGCGTGGAGGGAGAGTTTAAAACCATCCCACCAGAGCTCAGACCCTAATCTCCCTGCCACCGGCAGTCTACAAGCCTAACACGAGAATGAGGTCTTAGAAAAACCTTATTTAATAGAAATGTCACTAGATCTACTTCCATGCATTCATACGTCAAGTCACGTGATCTTCAGCTATCAATTTACATATTATTATATCAATAGCTATTAAATAACACTAGTAATTTAAGTGCCATACTATCAATGTTGGCCGAAAAGAATGTGCTCGTTTTTCCAAAAGGTTCTTTCTAACAAAATCTTACAGTGCAATAATGGCTTATTAGTTAAATAGAGTCAACAAATAGATCCTTTTTTGTAAATATAAGCCACTTAAAACAATGTATCTTTGTCATATATGACAGCAAAGCGTTACGTGAGTGAATGATAAAGTTTGCCAGACTCACAAAATATATAATATATTATATAGTTGAGCCTAACGTAAAAAAACTATAAATGAATACAAGCAAATAAACTAAAAACAATCCAATCATTCAGAATCAATTAAATAATCTCAAGGACTTGACTGTTGCAGTGAAATCATCTAAATTGACACGTATGGATGGCTTTCACTTTAGAGTAATGCAAGCAAGTATACAATATTGAACAGAAACCGGCTTCTGGTTTTAAAACTAACAAACAATAAACGTAGGCTTGTTCAGCTGTTAAGAGCAAATCACGCTGTTGTCTTTTTCCGTCGTGGCCTACGCGGAAGGCAGACTTTATTAATATTATTACTACTGTTATTAAAAACATATTTTAATAATAGTAATACATCTAATTGAAAGTAAAAGGAGACATAGAGCGCTCAAATCTTAATCTAATACCAAGTGAGAAAAAAAATCATATATATATATATACACACAATAAAAATTATATTAATATGAATATATGAATTATATTTCTAAACACACTATTTAAAATTTATTCATAATATGCAAGTCAATTTATTTCTCAAAATGTTATCCAACCAGTTACAACTACATTTCTTAACCCCCTCCCCTCCCGCCCAGACTAGTCGCAAACACAATTCCCACTGCCGACCGTCTTAATTTCGAAACATTTTGATAAAACGCCTTAAAATTGGCATGTCTGTATATGTAACTAGGAAAACTTGTCACGGCTTTATTAGTTTTAGTACTTTATCTAATTGGAGGAGTTCAAACAAGAAAATTTAAAGGAATGATTTTTTTTTAATGTTTTGTTCCCGATTTTGAAATATTGTGATTTTTATTTTTCTTAGACAGCTAGACATCTTGACACGTATCAAAATGTGGTAAATGGGGTTCCGCGGTGGAGAGGAGGGGTATCCAGATGATCAATAAACCCCTTTGCCCCCCAACCTCATTCCCCATGAAGCTTCAGATAGTACAATATTTAATTAAAATTAAAATGCACCCTTCATAAGATACAGTACAGTCACCAATCGTAAACAATAGACTTGTCCAGTAAAGACTCGTAAAAAAACATTTTAGTTAATATTTTCTGTTATCAGTCTAGGCCCTTAAAATAAGATCCATTCTTCCCCAAATAACAGTTTTAAATATGAGGAAAAAACCTTGAAATTGATTTACTTTATCCGATTTTCTTCAAATTTTTGTATCTTTAAGTCTGCAGTGAAATTCATTAAGTCCCCTCATGTTTTAAGATAGGCTACGCTTTCAAAATTTATCGAATTCTCTAGTGTCATCTAGTGTGCCTTTAGAATCCTAAGCAAAACAGCTTTTTAGTTTGATATTTCTTTATATATTTTTATGTAAAATTTACCTGTCTCGGTGGATGAATGATATAAGGCAGGGATGGAGATACCTCACCCAAATCCTGTTCGCATATCACAAAGTGACACCCGTGTCATTGATTTATTTGCCATACCTGGTCTAAGGCGTCACACTCGCGTTAAATTATAGACTGCCGATGACAGGGAGATTGGGGTTCGATATAGGTCGAGTTTACTGAGGGTAGTTTTTCTAAATTGATTTACCACTCCTCATCCACACAAATGTGGGCACACTATTTCTAAACTCACTCAACCTTCCTTCATACCTAACTCATTAGCGTAATTAGTACATAAACGTATAACCTGAACAGGTAGTAAGACGCGGTGCCAAATAAACCCCACATATATTTACAGACTCACTAGCGTTAAAACAGGTTCAGTTTACGGTCAACTGTTCCATTTAAAGAAAATACAATTTGCAATCACCATTCATTATAATTATACCAGAACTTTTTGTAATTTTAGCAAACTCTTTCTGGTGGCAATTATCTCTACAAGTAAACGCAAAGGCCTTATTTTATCAGTATTTTTTTAAAATTTTTAGGCTTGTAAGGTGAACAAAACACTATCTCAAAATAAAGTTGTATGTAAAAAAAGCTAAACATTTAAAGCGTTTATGATCTATATATAACATTATTGCATGTGTTCAAATGAGGAAATGTATACGCCAAACTTCATACGAACGTACATATGACCACTAGAAAACGTTACGAGATTTACTTTCACGTAATCATACGCCATGTCATGCGATTTTCAAATGTCCCTGTTGATAGATATTATAAATACCTATAAAATTACACTAATAATATAAGTAAAGTGTTATCAATGTTGGCCGCCAAAAAAAAGAGTTTGTTGTTTCTAAAAAGTTCTTCTAGATCTATTCGTAAAAAAATTCAAGGTATATCTTAGTTTTTTCTATGCCACTAAAATAACATCAATTCACTAGATAGAGGAATATGCTGAAAAGAGTACATTTTTGGTCAAGACTGTGCCATTGATACAAACGGGCTCAGTACAGCGCATTTATCCGGGGTTTAAAGATGGTTCATTGCAACAAAATTAAGCGAAACTAGTAGACTATTTTCCAGCTTCGGTGGGCAAATGGTCTAAGCGTCAAAGTAATTTATTTGATTGTCAATGCCGGCGATACCGAGGTTAGAATCGCAATTGAGTGTAATTAAAGTGGTTCTCTCTAAATGGTTTTACACTCTCCCTCCACGCTGTCCGGCAGTAGGGAGACTAACGGGGGAGGAGAAAAATAGAGAAAGACAATACATCATTAAATTGAAAAACTCTTAGTTTTCCTGACATTTAGGTTTTAATTATCTATGAATGTGTGGATTTCAAAATTTTTCAGAGTAAAATTTCAACTAAGGGTCATAAAAACTAGTTTTGTAGTAATTCCAGAAAACACTAATCTTATGTATTATTACCAGTTTTATTAGTATTTAACCTAAGAACACCATCTGAAAGGCACTATATCGGCTACCTAGGCAGCCCCCTTTGAGTGATTAAATGATTTTTTTTATTTTAAGATTCGCATTAGGATGAGTAGATAATTTATTAACTATTTTTCGCCGTAAGACTTTGCTGCAAACATTTATGAATAAATGGCTAGACATTATGTTTGAATCCAATAAATCGAAGCTCTCGTCTAAACGCTCAATGTCTCACGAACCATTAGTTATCAACCATAAACCAATTTTTTGTCCGGTAATCCAATCAAGACGCGAAATGGTGTGGCCCGTATTAATAGTCCAGTTTTGGGAGTCAACCAATCTCCCACTCTACACATAACAGGCAGTTCAGGACGTCCGAATATTCGAGGGCCGTCTATTTAATCAAGATTCGAAGCTCAACAAATCGCCCAATCAAACCAAGATACTTATTAGTAAACCGAGAGAATGGTCGACTTCCGAGACTACTATAAATATGGGCCATATCTTATTTTTTTTATCACCACGTCTTACTAACTGTTCCGGTTATACGCCCAAGTACTAATTAAGCTAATGTGTAAGGGATTAGGAAGGTTTAATTTAGAGCAAGTGTAAGGACCTACCCGCATTTGCGAGCAGGGAGTGTGGAAAAACATTTAAGGAACAACCCCTTCAGTACACCCGGACGGGATCAAACTCAGGTATCCCTATCATCAGCCGTCTAGTCTGTTGCGAGAGTGACGCCTTGGAACATACGGCCACCGAAGCGGGTCTTGTCTCGTTCATGGTCCGACCCGCGTCCAGTGCTCCGTGGCGTGAACCGAGTGCTCACAAGCGTTTCAGTAGGTTCCACACGGACGCTTTCATCCCCGAGATCCATTGATGGCAATAACCCTTTTCCGCCCAACGCGTCGCGCATGAGCAATGAAGGAGACGATTTTTTCGACTTTTATCCAACACCGAACGGACTGTGAGCGAAGAGAACCATATCGAGCCGGGCAATATTAACAATCCATCCTCACAGGAAGAACCTTATATGACAGGTAGAAAAGTTACTAAATCATATTTCACGGATTCCATACATCAAGTCATCTGATCTGCAAAGTTGTACATTTTATAGATGTTGTAAATTATGATTAAATAACACTGATAAAACAGTATCAATATTAACAGCAAAAAAAGTTGGTATTTTCTAAAAGATTTTTAAATGAAAAAGTTGATTGTAGACTGCGATGATAAAAAGTGTGGGGAGGGTGGAGAGATCTCGAATAAAAGGGGCTCAAGAAAGTGCAAATACAATATATTATATAATATATCTGAGAAATTGGCTGCCTGAAAAAAGTGATTTAGGTGAGACAAAATAGCTCTATATATTCAATAATTCTTACTTTCATAGGTTGGCCTACCGTATGAGCGCATAATGCTAATGTTATTCTTAAGTTTAAATACTTGTACTAGGTAATAATCAACAGCTAGTCTTAAGGACTCTAATGAAGATGAATCGTAAAAATAAATACTCACGAAAAACTTTACGAGTATAGAAGAAATTAGTGGGGAAGACTCAATTTCAAAGTGCGACCAATAAGAATTAAAAAAACAAAACAGAGGCTAACGCCACGACCCAGCAGACCGGTGCACAAGAATTGCGGAACTCATCCGAGCTCGGTAATACTATTACACGAACTGCGGAGTAAAATTTAAATTCTTAATGACTCTGTTCAAATTGGAACATGGAGGTTAAGTAAGGTGTAGGTTAAATTAGGTTAGGGGTTAAGAGTTGAATAGGATTACAGGTTGTTGGGCGTCGTTGGTCGCCAGTCGTGGGTAATTTTATGTGTTTCACAGAATGTTCCTCAGACCGCAATTCGAGTGCGCCTCTGCAGACAGCCAATGCTAAGGAACGAATTGGGGTT
>CABFOV010003406.1:10630-66301 GCA_902141375.1 Timema poppense | reverse complement strand
ATTTGTATAAAAGGATGTTAGGGATTTCAAAATTTTGAAAACTAATAGAAATAACTATTTATTAGTGTGGAATCAAATTTAGATTCCACAGGCAGTTAAAGAGACCAAACAAAATATTTATTAAAGTCTGAAAATTTATATTCTTAAATGCGTTTATGTGAAATAAGGAGGTTCCACAAAATGAAAAAATCTTTTAGGTGTAGTAAAAATTTAAATTTGGCTGATGGGTAGAAGAACGACTCCAGATAACCAAATACATCTTAATTTTAAATTTCTAATGGTAGTTGTAAAATTAAGAGGGGCAGACATTTATAATTTCCCAAAATACTAAAAACAACTACTTCTCGGTGTACAAGAAAACATAGATTCAGAGAGTAGGTTAAGGGACTCCTTCAAATAGCTGTGAGAGCCTAAACTTTTTAAATTTTAAGTGTGACCTTGGACATAGGTGAAAAGGGGTGAGAGGTGGGGGTTGATGTATAAAGATATTTTTAGGTGTGGTAGAAAATTTAAATTTGGTAAATTGGTAAAAAGACCACCCCAAATAACATAAAATTTGGAAAGTTTAAAATTTCAAAATAGTAGGCTCAGAAATGAGTGAAAGGTGGCGAGGGTGGAAGAGGCACGAAAACTCCTGGATTGATCCAAAAAAAACTTTCTCAATATTGTAGGCAGTTTTCATTTTGTATAAACAGATGAAAAAAATAATTTAAAATAAACAAACACTAAAACCAAAATTGGTTTTAAAGTGGATCCATCACATTGCGGTAATATAGCTATAAATCGTTGGATAAGCTACCGCCTACCTCAAAGTGACATAATAATTAAAATAAACAACTTCTGATCACATCGTTTGGTGAACCATATGCCCTTTGGAAAACCATGATACTCTTTTATTCAATATGGTTCTGTAACATTTACATTCTTTGGTAAAATGTTTTGCTCTTTTTTCCCAACATTTTTCTGTTCCAATCTATATTACTAAGCTTCACTTGTCTTATGACCGTGCATAGGCATATATTGTATTCATTAGTGCGTGCATATTATGGACAAGCTAAGAATTTATTTCAAAGATTTGATCTATTTTAATTTATTGAGTGCTATAATTGTTTTGTGATTGCCATAGTAACACAGATTTGTACAAGGCCGAACTATATAAAAAAAGATGGTATCTGGATGTTGAACGTCCTAATTTGATATGGATTTGATGCGACTTACCCGTGCAAAGAACGTGTCAAACTACCATCTGTTTGAATAAATCCTATTCGTCAAGACCTCAATAGCTCCTCTAAGGCTTTACAAAAGCTCACAATACAAAACATATTTAAAATATAACTGAAAATAAAATAACTTCTTTGCAGTGCAGATCTTAGATTAGGGCACCTCTGGAGTCACCACATTGATATGCTAATTACTCAAAATGGGTACGGGCACAAAACAATACAAAACTAGTACAAAACTTTGGCATAGAAAAAAGTTCAAAATTCAAAAGTGGTACTACAAGTAAATGGTTTGGGAAACGCTGGTTCCCTTTCCCCGATGAGGGCCGGACAGACCTGGAAACAAACAATTGGCGGAATAAAGAGCGAGCGAAGCCAGCTGGTCAGTCTGAGCTAGAACGGCTTGCTCTGAAAGAACAGCGACCTCAACTCGGTATACTTGTTGGAGAGGTTATTATTATAATAATAATTTGGTTTGACTTCATTTACCTCTGATTTTCTCTTTTCCCTCTTTAATTTTATGGAAGCGTTGCTTCCCTGGAATAAACGCCACTGTTCGAGTAAAACTGTTATAGGGACACTTCCATAAATGCGTCTTTAAGAAGAGAATCACACTGAAAATCAACTTCATGACATCCCTAATGCCACTAGTTGTCTCTCTCTTGACTTCGCAGCCACGCCATCTTTTGAACCCACCATAGGAGTGCCAGGAGTAAGGCTAACAATTGTTTCCCAATCAAGTCTTGTATCATTTATGATTTTTTCTAAAGAGAGGGAAGAAAAATCTTCCAAAGTGGTGGGGCTTAAGGAAATTATTACTTATCAGTTAGGATAAGGTGAATTATTAAAAGAAAAACTTTTATACATCTAAATCTATACTAGAGTGGTAAATATATTTATAACGATAAAAAAAAATCTGCCCAAAGAACTATGTTAATTTAAGACTGGCAAAAATTTTACTTTCTTGGAAACAAACTTATTTAAAAAAATACATTTGATAGGGTACCAAAATGTGCTTGTTTCAGTTTATATATTTCTCACATAGATAAAAAAAATGATGTCACTAAAATAAAGTAAGTTATTACGATTGCCTTAAGGCTAGTTTTATATTCATGCATAATACATATCTAATCGAGAATAGTACACTAAGTTTAATAATTATTTTTAAATGAGAGTGCTCATAATCAATGCCTAGTGAATAGTTGACAATGTATAACGGTGATTTAACTTTATATTCTTATGCATGGACTTTAACAGATATAACCCCATCCAATAATTACGCGAGGAGTCTCTCTAGACAGTATCCACAGTAGACCAATATCTCCTGTGGTAGCCATGTTTGTTCACTATTAACAAACTTTGTTTTAGTATCAGTGACTACAATTTAATATATAATTGAACACAAAGGGAAAATATTGTTATAGTACCTCCCATTCTTTCTTAATTCAGTTCAATTATTGTAACTATAATTTATATTTAATCATTTAAAGATGAATCATTACTACAGTTGTAAATAGGCAGACTTGATTGTTACATGAAAATGTACCAACTTTAATATTATTCACAAATAGATTGTTTCAGAATCTTTGTCAGTACTTAAAAACTACTTAGTTATAAGTTTGTAGCCACAATGTAATTATTTACCTTGAATACTCGTAATTCGGAGATACTCAGAGCTTGGGTAGGATTGAGCAGCCATCGTCACACATCACAGTACTCTTGGACTAATATCGGGCTAAAACTTGTTATCTAGGGTTTTCAGAAGGTTCTCCAGGGGGGTTTATGGAATTATATATCCAACACAAAAATTAGGGGTAGTTTCCACAAAACCATTAAAAAGCAATTGGCTCTAAATATTTTAATTGAAATTCATACCTAAGTAGTGTTTATAATTACAAATAAAATTATGCATTTCATTTTTATGCAAAAATTACTTAGAGGGTACTTTACATAAGCGGAAACTTCCAATGTTGATCATCTATCTGCAACTCTTTTAGATATGAAATAATTTATCATTGCAGAGTTGTAGAACTACATTGTACTCATCAACTGTTTCAAACTCGAGACCGGGTCAATTTAGTAAAATTACCCCATCTTTCTCTAGCCTTCTACCATTTTTCCTCCTCCAAATGCTTACTTTCTTACCCTCTCGCACATTTTCTGTTATTTGCTTCTTACATTTCTTTCTTGGCCTTCTTTGCGCTATTTTTCCTACATACTTAATTTCCATCATTTTATTTGGCATCCTCTCCCTCTACATCGTGATTACATGCCCATACCATCTCAGTCTAGTCTCAGTCAGTAGAACTATTGAGAATAAAATACTTTTATTTGAAACTTATTTTAATAAAATCAATTTTCCGGGCTATAGGGAAAAAAATGTACATATGTTTTAAATTAAATGAAATTAAATATGAGTCGATTGTTACACACATTGGTGGGCAGAGATTTTCTTTAATGAGTTTCTGTAAAAGAATATATTCTATTTTATTTATGCTCTTTGGTGGAATGTGCCATTCTATTTCTAGAAAAATGCCCATTTATTTGTTTCACAAATCCTATGAGTTTTAAATAATTGTCTTCATTATTTAAGTAAAGGAGCATAAAGAAAATGTGTACAGTGCAATATACCGTTTATTTACATTTAATAAAACCAAGTATTTTTTAGGGTGCGCGAAGGTCATTTAAAAAAAAATTCAAAGTGAAGCTTAAAACACGCAAAGAAAAGTCATAGTCAAGGATAAGATTTTTCTTAAAGTTACTTTTAGTTTTTAAATCAACCGTTAAGAATGCATACATCTAGGTTAAAATAAAGGTGTAGAGAAAAAGTCAAAGCACACCATATTCTTTTATGCTGAAATAATGTATCTACATTTATTTCTGTCTAAGAAAACAAAATAAACAACAACACAAATAACGCAGGCCTGCGATGAAAAAAATACAAGAGAATTGATAGCTGAACTTTATGTATTTTTTGGTGCTGATTTTAAAAAAAATTGTGAAAAATTTCTATCACGTCACGTTTTCTTGAAAAATTCAATTTTACTTGGATTTTTATGAACATTTACTATGATTTTTTTTTCGGTTTGAGCGTAATCAGCAGTCCCCTTCTGTTTTTTCGAGCTTTATCTTGATTGATTCTGAACGTGTTTGTTATCTCTCTTTAAGACTGAATTCTCATGACTTTTCTGGAGTCACCGGAAAAGATAAAAAAATATTTGCCAGATGACTTGTTACATATGCAGCAAATATATTGTTATTAAAAATCGCATGAGGAGCATTATAGGCTATGTAAAACAACTTTATCTTGCGTATTTTGGCATGAAACTCGGAGACCAGGACAAATCGTGGGCTCCTGATAAAGTTTTTTTTTATTATTACCAATCTAATTTGGCTTGGCATCTTACAATTTTAAATCCAGGCCTTATTTACAGACTATTAAAAACATTTCCTATTATTGTACAGTATCCAATTACATTTATTCTAAACAGGTTTTTGGCTCCTATAGTACCTATCTCCGAGATACAATTTCTTTCACCAGTTGGTCTGCCCCGGGTATATTACTTCCCCGGTACCCACCTCCACTGGTCACCCCATCAAACCCGGATTCTCATCCCAGTCCAACCCAGCAGCTGCAAGCATCCCCCTATCCACCACNCCCACCTCCGCTGGTCACCCCATCAAACCCGGATTCTCATCCCAGTCCGACGGTGCGCCCAGCAGCTGCAAGCATCCCCCTATCCACCACCTGGGGAGGCGCCCCTACCGGAGTTGACGCTCCACCTACACATAAGTGCAAACCACTTCCTTAATTACCTTCCCTGAAATTGTTTCTCCTAACCTACCCATTCCTATCACCCTCCCTTCCCTATCCTATTCTAATCTTATCCTAGCCTTACAATTAGCTAACCTAAATAATTTATAACCCTCCGGGAATGTCCATTGCCCCGATGGCACAAGAGGGCTGCAGGGCAGCCGCCCATCTCCATCTTGACGCCTAGGGCCCTTACAAGACCTAATCCTCATCTTCTTGTTTCCAAGAAGAGAGATATGCAGTCACAGGGTTCTTCCATGCGTCCCGTTTCTTCCCCTCATCTTCCCATTGATCGGCTGATAAAATTTGTGTGCAGTGTCTCAATGATCTACGCTTATGGCTCAAAGGAGAGATTGCTTTACGATTTGAAATTCCTATGACACGGAGGGAGCCGAAAAACCACTCTGATGATTGTTACTTTTGTTCCTGCCATGTCCGTGGGTATAACCGCAAAAATCAAAAGCTAATCTCTTATCATGATAAAATTCCATCGGCCATACCTCATGTTCCTCATGGACATGATGTGAAAGTGCCTTTAACTCCAACTGAATTTCCAGTCATCTCTTCAGAGTCTTTGGACTTGGAACATCCAAAAGTTCAAAGCTCCGATACCGAATATAAGCCCTCTAGAGGCGATTCACCTCAGCCCTTCTCTCAGGTTGATCTTGATCTGACTAGATATCTGGGCCTTTCGAAAGAGGCAGCTATATTGTTGGGCTCCAGATGGAAAGGAAAAACTTATTGGCCAATGTAACCTCTTTTTATTGGTACAGGAATCGAGAAAAGGAATTTGTTAAGTACTTTGAGGAAGAGGAGAACCTGGTCTATTGTTCTGAGGTTCCCGGATTGATGAGCAAATTTAATATCACATACGATAAAGATGAATGGAGGCTGTTTATAGATTCATCAAAAAGGAGCCTTAAAGCTGTCCTCCTCCATCACGGAAGCCAGTATGCATCTGTACCAGTTGGACACTCGGTGATTTTAAAAGAACGCTATGAAAACCTGACTCTCATCCTCAACAAAATAAAATATGCCGTCCACGGTTGGACCATTTGCAGTGATTTGAAATTTATCTCCATGCTTCTTGGTCAATAAGGCGGATATACAAAGTTCCCATGTTTAATGGGACAGCCGCGATAAGACTCAACATTGGGTCAACAAAGAATGGCCGAAAAGACAAAATCTTGAACCAGGCACCAAGAATGTGATTCGGAACAGCTTAGTTGATTCATAACAAGTATTGTTACCCCTCTGCATATAAAATTAGGTGTAATGAAACAGTTTGTCAAGGCTATTCCAAAAGATGGCGATTGTTTCAAATACTTGTGCGAAAAGTTTCCAGGTTTATCCGAAGCCAAGTTGAAAGAGGGAATCTTTGTTGGTACAGATATCTGCAAGTTTATGAAGGATAAAGAATTTGAAACTAGCATGACAACAAAGGAAAAAGAATCTTGGGTTGCCTTCAGAGAGATCACCAATAGATTTTTGGAAACAAACATACATACATACTTAAATAGAAACTTTTTTGTTTTGTTTTTTGCTCAGTTTAAAATGTGTTTCAAATTTCATGTACACATACATATTATTTGCTCCTCTTGGTCAATCGTCTATTTTATGTAAGTTACCTTAATAATAACTAATTAAAATAGTTATGTTGGTGATTTTCTTATAAAAACTGCACCATAATTGGATATAAAAAATTTAAGCTCAAGGAAATTTTTGGTTTTTCTCTCGGCCAGAGGCGGCTTGTGCGATCTGGCAACAGTGGTTTTCATCCATTTAAACCTATAAAAATTAATCGATTGCTGAAAAATCAATTTGCCTCACCAAGAATCGATTAGTTTACATAGATTTAAATGGACAAAAACAACTGTTGCTTGATAGTACATGCAAAATTGTTCGAGAGAATTTCTTTTCAAATAGGATTTTAGCAAAAATATTGATGTTGATTTTAGAAAAAATCCTGCTAGCATTTTAAGTTTTATAAAAACAAAGAAAATTGAAATCTTTAAAATACTCACATATACGCAAAAGAATTGAAGAAAAAAAAAACAAAAAAAAAACAAGATGACCTACTTAATAAGTTGTCACAGAAATGCAAGTTGTTGAACATGTGCTCGAAGCAAATTTTGACACCTTTCTGTCACTATGTTGCTATGGAGAACATAACCTGGGCAGCAGGTATGCCCAGGTACCTAGCCGCTACCTTTGCTATATTTGGGTAAATATGATGTCCTTTCTCCTTCCACCAAATCCAAGGTTCTTCTTTTAGCGCAGTACGAGTACCTCTAAGCTTCATCAGTCACTGAATCAAAGAAAGATTCATTTGGCAGCTCATCAATTGCAGACCAAAGAGAAGAAGTGGTTATGTTTAACCCTGGTTGTCCATCAGACGCTTGCGTTTCACAACTATGAGACATGCTATAGCAATAATTTTGCTAAGAAGTACCCCTCGAAAATATAGATCAGTTAACAGTGAGAATAAGTATACATTGTCTTGATCATATATTCCAAACTTTGATATGATTTAGAGAAATTCCCGGCAAACATGATTCTCTCAATTTTCTTTGATATACACTTATCCAAGTGTGAATCCAAACACTGTAGAACAGGAATGAGCATTGATGAAGTTGCATAGATACTTACATTATGGATATTTTTACTTAATTATTAGTCAGTGTTAAAATACTGTTTAGTAGCGGTTCTAAAATACCAAATTTTGAAATATGTAATATTTAGTGAGATGTGTCAAATCAGTTAATAGTTTATCAAAGTTTTATGCTTGCTTCGAAATTTTTTGAAGATGCAAAATTTATCGTAGGTGTTGAAGTTGAAGCAAATGAGATTTGATCTTCGACTTAAACATTTTTAAGCTTCACACACACATATATTTTTTTTTCACCAAGTTATTCAAGAAGTAGGAACAAAGTTGACTTCATTTATAAAGTGAAGCCACTCTGAACCTGTTTTGATATATTTGACTTTTAAACTATTTCAGGGGTCATTGCATGGTTCCGTGGTTAGAAAGGTGACCCTGTTACATCATTGTAGCTAGATACCTAAAATACGTGTGTGTAAGTTCATCTAATTAGTTTTGTAAAACTTTTAAATTCTACTTTCTTGCATGTATGTATCCATATTTAATAACATAGTAAAAACAAAGGGATAAATATCACAAATGGGTACAGTTAACATAAGTGACAAAAGGACTGGACAAAGTTTGCACACACTCAAATATCTTTAAATAAGAAGAAAGGCCAAACACATTTTTGGAGCACACATCCAACTAGTTTCTTAGTACAACAAAGTTCACTTTAAGAACCCGTCTCGCCCCACAGATAAGACTGTACTTTTGCAGGTAATACAGCTTGAACTAGACATCACATAGTGGTGCAGTTTCTGTAATATACTTTAGACAACACTGAAATAGAAACTACCAAAACCAGTTTATCGTGTTTTAAAAAATAGTTATTTTATAATGATAAAACTATTAAACTGATTCCAATTTGTAACAAAAGAGATGGTAGAAGCTTTGATGCAAATATTGGTATCAATGGAATATTCCCAAAGCTGATTTGAAAAATGATTTTTTTTTATGTTTTAGGATTGAAAAATACACTATATTGTGAATATTTATATTGCGTTAAACACTAAATATTATTTTTAAATGTTTTATTGTAAAAGAGTATAATATATTTTGGCTAAGCCAGTAAAACAGGTAAATGTTCTATTACTATTATTATTTGTTTTATTTATAGGCAGGTTTAATGCCTTGTCTAATTTGAGTCCTCTAGCATGTCCTATCAGCCGAGACATGAAAACGGTGAGGTTATTTTTAGGGGAAAAGTGGTATTATATGCGATACTAAGTGATATTATATGCTGAAAGCGATGTTATTATTTTCATAAATACAAGTCTAACTAGTATTCATTAAAGAAACTAGGAAATAACTGTCAACATTTTTCGTTCACATTGTGTATCTAACTATTTATTAACATATTCAGAGTAAAATCAAATTTAAATATGCACAAAACATTTCACGCTTACTAATGTCTAACTCAATATCTCAATAGCATTACCTTCAAGTTTTACAAATAGTAAGAGTGAATTAATCGATGCTAAGTTTATGTTTAGACTAGACCAAAAAATAAAAACACTGAAACATGTCATAGAAGACTAAACTAATATCAAATAAGTAGAAGGGAATAAAAATAAAGATATAATTTTGCCAAACATGTCCGCTGGTAATAAGGGTCATATATATAGTAATTAATGTCCTTGATTGGACCTAGTGTGAAATCTTTTAAAGGCTGAAAACAAAGAAATGATCTATCAAAATTGAAATGTAAATATCGTGATTTTTAATGCTAACCTTAAAAAAAAAGCCTAAATATCCCTGATAATACCACATTAAAAATTATATTGCATGACATGGCATTTGCCAAATTACAAATAAATTGTGTTTATTTAGAAAAAAAAACCCCTTAAATTTGTGTTATTTTCATGAAAATAGTATAATTTGTGTAAAAATTTGCATTATTACAAGTGCAAATTTTGCATGTCCCTACCTTCAGTTCCTTATTTTTACTATATCCTGAAACTTCATCTTGTTTCCTTGTATGAGGACATCCATCAGTTACATTCGTAGTCTACCTAGTCCCTTCCACCTTGCCTTCTATGGCGTCACTCAATAATACATGTCTAGTTTATAACCTAACGCGATATAATCACCTGCAAAATGGCTCTTTTCATTGACTCTTCTTAGAACTTGTTCATTAGTCAGCCAATCTAACCACTTTATCCTCCCTATTCCCCTGCAGCACCACATCTCAAAGAATTCCAAATATCTTCTCCTTTCCACTCAGTGTCCATGTCTAGCACTTCATTTTTTCGAAGTAAATTAATATTCAAGGTGAAATAGAAGTTTTCAAAGCTTCGCATATCCCTAGAAATTAGGTTACTTTATTGGAAGAGTTTCAGCAACTTTCACTCGAGTGTTGCTGAAAATGTGCAAACATTATCCTTTTAGTTACTAGATTATTCATTGAAATTAAACATTCTAAACTCCAATTTGTTTATTTAGACATTGTAAAATGGGTTAGTTAACATAACCATTTTAAAAATTTATCATTGGACATTCAACAACATCAACAATAAAACAAATTAAAATAATATCAATATAGTGTGTGTGTGTATGTGTGTCTGTGTGTAAACTTGAACTTTATTTAAACATCTATAACAGTTATTTTGTACATCCCTAATTACTTGTGCTTATAATCATAACTTTTAAAATGATTGTGATAGCTAGATGAAGTGAGGTTTAGTGAAGTCTAAAGAATGTTCTATTTCAGGATGAATAGTAGAAATTAAGAGCTCTGTTGACATCATAGTCAGCGGCTAGCGCCACCTGGAAACAAACACAAAAACCCACAATATAGAGATGACAACGCAGTAAAACAGTAATATCACAAACTACTTGAGTGATTGAGACAAATTTAGGAAGGAAATGAGTTGACAGCTTAGTATAAATGGAAAATTGTTTGAACAAGTGAATGAGTTTGTATATCTAAGCAAAATGTTTTGTAAAATGGAAGGATAGATGATGAAATCGACAGACAGGTGAATGAATCTTGGAGAATAATTGGATGTGTGTGGACCGTTGCAAGGAATGAGGTAGTGGTAAAGGAGGCAACACATAACTATATAAAATGTGTTAATGATAGGGGTGTATCGATGCAGATACCGATGAATCCTTATCAAGCAATTAATATGCTGACTAATCTTTTTTTTAAGTAAAATCTAAACCAAAACTTTCTAGGTAGTAGTTTAATGATTAAAATCGCAAAAAACACACTTATATACACACTGAATATGGGTTGTGAGCCCTGCAAAAATTACATAACCAGATAAAGAAATATAAGTTCAAATCGTTGATAAAACTAACAATCTAGTTCCAACTTTCGTCGGTTATGCAAAGACTAATAAAAAAAATTAAGATTATTAAAGCTTTAACTGTTGATTTTTGAATTAAATCTTTTTGTATTAATTACATTATTTGTTATTATTCTCTTAAGCATATTTCCCAATAGTTATTACCGGTAATACATAATCGAGACTAATCAGTGTAAATAATCGTAGCATGAACAATTATTTTAAGCAATTGATAGTCTGTATTGGTAATTGGTTTTATTGAATCGGTACACTTATAGTTAATGCCAACAACGAATTTGAAGGAGATATCTAAGAAATGTATGTAGAAAAAACTTGTATGGACAAAGTCAGTTATGAATGAGCGCTGAAGGAGTGCAGTTTGAAATGGAATCCAATAGTTCAGTGTGAAAGAAGTGTCTTAAAATAGTTTGGGCATGTTGAGAGGATGAGTGTGGATCAAAAGGAAGGGGTAGGCCATGTAATATGTGGCTAAATGTTGTAAATGAATATGTAAAAAAGATAAACATTAAGAGTTTTAAGAATAAAAGAGCACGCATGACTTGGTGTATGGATGTTGTTGAAGCGAAGGGAATATGCAAGGATAGGTTATGTGTGGAGAACGTTAGTGGGGATGAATTAAGTATGGAGTAGTTGTTTTTTGAGATACATACACAATTTCTTGTCTACCTCGTAAAGGAACAGTGTGATTAGTTATGTGTAACTATGTGTATGTCAAGATTTTAGGAATTGAGAAACTATTGTAATCAAGTTCTCCCTGACAGTAGAAATACAGTCTAGCACAAGATTGATGCGGGTTATCAATATGTGGATATGTGTGAGAGCAAAGGAGAGATTGTTTTCATGGAACTGATGGGAGACAAATGACCCCCTTTAGCTCCCATTTCACTCTGTCGTACCTGAACCAAACGCTCCCGTAGCACGTGCTCCCCTACAATGTGCCTCAGTTCGGCGAGACAAGTCTCTAGTCTGGCTGTGTCATGGAGATCTTCCACTGAACTGCTATCGGATGCAGCTTCCTGTGAGAAATCGTCAACAATCAGACACTCAATCTCGGTTCGAGCTCGACTCGAAATGAAAAATGTCTACTTGCACACCCCTAATACTTATAGGAGATGCAGTTAAATGTTTTAATATGTTTAAGTATGGTTTTGTCAGGGACAAGACCCTTGAACACTCGACCCAAATCAGGACTCAGAGGTAAAATTAAGACAGAAATTTGGATTTGAAAAATAATGGACTCACCCAGCTCTAGTTTTTTCTATACTACAAGAATTACAGCAGATAGCCTTATGCTGGCAAGGGAAGCTACAAATGTAGAGTGTTAGGATACAGCTGAGAATGTGGTGGTGTGCCAAGTAGGCCAATTTCTTGTAAAAAAAAAGATACCTCTTGATTGTTGAAGGTGATGTTGGAGGTCATCTCCTCTAAATCGGCCAGACTTGAAGACACAGATGTCTGAGACTGAGGACTGGGGCATTGTGGGAACGGCAACAGCTTTTCCGTGGTCTCAGACTTTCTACACAAACAACATCATAAGTTGCTTCAAAATATCCATAAAAATAACAATTATGGAAAAACGAAAACCGTGCAGGTATAAGAAGAGCAAGTTTCCCCTTTGTTTTTTTAAAATTTTGGCTTCACTTCCTCTCCCCTAGTTGGGTTTGAACATAGAGTCCTGATGCGAGCACTTTACCCCAGGACCCCCAGGTTGACTTCTCCTTGAGGAAGAATTGGGACAACATCTGGGAAAGGCAAGTGGTGATGGGAAACCTTGGAGAAGTTCCAGGTGAAGAAAGCGGGAAGGAATAGTCAAAAAAAGGAGAAGACTTCTAAAGCTTTGTGCAAGAAATATATTGAAGGTTGGAAACAGCCGGTATGAGATGAGTGGGGATAGCTCGGTAACGTTGGTATGATGTACAGAAGTCAGTGGTCGACCATTTCCTCTCAGAAAGGGAAGCAAGGATGTGTACTTCCTACTAAATGTGTTTAGTGACAGGGATCATAGATTGCTAATAACAGATATGAAAGTAGAGCTGTGGCATCAGAATAGGAGTCAGTAAAACTGTAGACTCAGACTCCAAAATAAAAACTTTCAATATATCAATAAATATATGGTGACATTATCATTTTAATTTTATACTTTTTTTATTCTTTAGCACCAATATTTGTAATTTGGATTGACAAAGTTATTTAAATATACATTCACAATGTCAAAGAAGCTTCCAATGAAGTTATCTGTATTTGAAAATTGTATTACACTAAATTTACCAATTAATATATTTTGGCCATTTATGAAGGAATTGGATTTGGACAGTAGAAAAATAGATGAGTCGAAGATGAAGGCTTGGTGTACCAAATCCACAGCCCTGCATGAAAGAATTAAGGAGGGGGTGACAAATAGTGATCAAGGATATGTTCTATAGTTCTCAATGTCCTTGGTTCGGATCCTGACTAGGTTAGTATATGGCCTGATTGCCCCGGATTCATGTGCGTCCGTTTATATCTCAGTGCTAGTTTTAATATTTCAGAATATCATTTTCAGGCATCAAGTAGTTTCCCATTCCCTAACAAGGATTAGATTGGGTATACTTTAAATGGAGGATAACATAAATCTAAGATCACACATTAAATATTAGGATTGATTTATTCCACACTTTGTTTAGATAATGGAAGTTGAGTTGGAGTGACTGCACAAGTGTGTAAGGCATGTCCAATCTGTATTA
The DNA here is from genome assembly GCA_902141375.1 of Timema poppense. Taxonomy (NCBI): domain Eukaryota; kingdom Metazoa; phylum Arthropoda; class Insecta; order Phasmatodea; family Timematidae; genus Timema; species Timema poppense. The sequence continues at coordinate 52,589 of CABFOV010003406.1, read as the reverse complement.
TGGTGTAACCACTAGAGTTTTTCCAATGGCTCCCTCAAGGGTTTTTTGCAACCCTCACAGTGTCCCCTTGAACAATTTCCCTTCATAGAAAGAAATCGGCCAAGGTCGCTTTCACTTGTCACTTAAAAAAAACTGCAACCCAGTTTAGAGAGATATTTTAGAATTTGTCCTGTTTTTTACTGATAGTTTTTAAGGATTGTAAATTCTAAAAAACCAAATATATATATATATATATATTGTATCCTTAGGTTACGCTCCAGTGTGTCCTTCACTAAAACTCATAACACCTTCTAAAATTAACATAAAATATGTTTTATGCTTCAATGGATGTTTAGCAAAGTAGAGGAGAAAGTATACTTTCAAATGAGAGTTAAAGGAGAAAGAATGAAATACAATGAGGAGACGGAATGGAAAAAGTGTAAAGAGGGTTTGGTAGAAGCGGTATGTGGAAGACCTAGTGGGAAGGGGAGACGGAAGTAAACAACGTGGTGTAAAGTAAAGGAAGCAGTAAATGAAAATAAGAGTATCTAGAGAATGGTTTACAAATATAACAAGAGGAGGCAAGGATGGACGCAAGTGCTACAGACAGATATGGATGGGAGCAAGCAGTCATGGTTGAATCTGAAAGGAGGGAAAAGTGGTGATGGACGAAGAGGTGCTAGGGGAGAGAGTAGCAGACATATCTTGGAAGAAGGTAGAAGATACTTTGAAAAGGATGAGGAAGGGAAAGAATCAGAAGTAGGCGAACTGAATGAGAAAATGATAAGAGCATTAGGAGGAATGGGAGTACAATGGTGGTATAGGGTAGTAAGGGTTGAGACTTGGAGGATCAGCTTTCTTCAAATACCTCTTTATCTAATTGCAACAATAAGAGCTGTGTTCTTCCCTTTTGTTTCTATCCCTCTTTCTCGGACCTTCCTTCATGAATAATATCATATTAATATAAAGAATTTTAAATCAAATACAAAGCTCTAGTTAAGCACTGGCTCAATATCTTATCATTGTTTATTTGACTTAGAGTAGTAAAACTAAGTTATTGTTTATTTAGGGCTCATTTTTTTGTAATTTATCCATGTTTGTCTCCCTGCCCATTACTTCCCACCTTGGTTTTACCCAGATCACCATGTCGTAGATCTCAGCTTGTAGCGTCTGCGGTAGTTCTTCAAATAGATCAGTGTCCATAATGTCAGGGTTTGTCGACACAAAGTACAGACAGGAACTCTGCAAGGAAATGGTTACATTACTAACAAAGATACACATTCAAACCATTCTTTTACATACCGGTACATTATTGTGACATGTTTTAACCTTCTCATCTAAATGTCCTATACGTGATAACTGCTTCTAAGTATCGGTCATTATTTGAACATGTAACTAATCAATCAGTTAACTGTTTAAACATGTTACTGCTCATGTCAGTTAATTGATGAACATGGAAATGCCTGTGTCAGTTAATTCCTCAAACATGTAACGTATCATGTCAGTGAATTGTTTGAATATGTATTTTCTCATGTCAGATGAATATTCAAACATCTAAATGCTCGGGTCAGTTAATTGCTGAGACATTTGACTGAAATATTTTTTTGCATGTGTCTTTTTATGTTTTTGTCTTTATTACTATGTATAAAGAAACATTAGTGAAAATTAAAAATCCTGTGTAACTGTGAACGTGACAATGAAATGTAAGTGGGAAGAAATTAAGAGAGAAGTTTATTTGTTTTTATCAAGGTCTATCCCAACTTTCCTTTCTTTATCACTTAATTTACATTACTGTACAGTGTTTCTACGCTGGTTTCATAAACTTAAATAACAATTTATTTAATAAAACTTATCTAGGTGCTAGAGGTGTGTGAAGTTTCAAAATGTTGCTTTGATATCAACACTCACAATAACCTTCACATCTTTTGAGACATTTCCAATGAAGAAGAAAACTTGGCTATATTATGAAAATATTTTAGACATATTTCTACATGCTACTAAACAGTATTTCAACACCAACTAGTGAAAAAATGACATCTATAACAAGCAGAGATAAATTCAGAGCTGTCAGCATAAAATAATAAAGTGTGCTGTGTTTTATCTTCTAAACCGGCGGTTTCCCAAATGTGGTACGTACAATTATTCATGGCGGTAAGTCATGAGAAGCCAAACAAAACGAGCAAATTAAAGTCATAAAAAGATAAGGTCTCATCAAATGTTATAAATATATTACAGCCAAGTCTAACAAAAATGAAATTAGATCCAAACAGTAGTTGGAGGGGTATATATTAGGCTTTGTCATATTTATGTGATACTTATCGATTGGTAGAAATGTCAAATAACTATAAATAAAAAACTGTTACTGTATGAATGGTGTTATATTAATGAGGACTATTAAAAATGTGTCAACCTGGTATATATTCAGCATTATCTTGGCGGTACTCTAGGAAATTGTTGGGGTGGTATGTCATTCAAAAAGTTTAGGAGCCCCCGAACTACTGCTCTACACCTTTCTCTTGAACTAGATATGGTTAATAGACAATTTAAAAAATAAAATTAATGTTATGTGACAACAACAAAAACCTTATCTTTGATGTTGATTCACATGTTCCAAGCTTCACTTCATATTTGAAAAATAATATGTGTACACCACTATTATCTACATATTTATTCAATACTAAGAAATTTGATCAGAAAAAGTGTCTCCATCGAATATTAGCCCCCACACCCCTTTCAAATATGAGATGGACACTGACCCTGAGAATTTTGGCACCAATCTGGTCAGCCATCCCCAAGAAGTAGAGGACAGAATCGCGGTCGATGTGCGACTTGAGGCCATGTTCGCAGGCCAATTTGAGTGAATCAACCTCATAGCGGTCGCTAAGAAGCATGAGGTCGGCCAGGTGGTCTGCGCTGAAAGAGCAGGTGTCCAGTTTCCCACTGTAGAGGTAGTCGAGGAAACTGGAGAACACGCATTGACTTGTGTCGTGGATGATGACCCTTCTGTGACGTGTCAAACAAATGAGGACAAATGACACTGCAGGGTAGGAGTTTATTTTGATTTGATTTGTGCACATATTAAAGTGATTTATTTTTTATGTTTTAAAGTATTTTAGAAATGAGGAGCGTGTGAAACTTCAAAAATTTCAGACTTTTCTTTGAAATAATATGTATGAAATAAAGTGCATTGAGCAAAAACAATTGGTAATAAAAGTAAAACACTAACACATATTTAAACACACTTCAATAATTCGATGCTATAGCATCTTCCTCAGGAAGTAGTAGAAATTAGACTAAACAGGATGTTGTCTTCGGTGATTCCAACTTAATCTGTATGGATGAAAACTTCTCTGGTGAAGTTGAAATTCTCTGAATGTTTCTCTATTACTCTATGAATGGTAGGTGGTGCTGGTGTAGCCTCTGGGTTAAAATTAGAGAACCAATCAACCTAAATATTATCTTTTAGGAAGTTGCGTTGCGCGTTTCACACTCCTTCCTGATGAGTTCCGATAGAATGAAACCTAGGTCAGGGGATTGGGCGGTGACGATCAATTTTCTTTAAGAGGCAACCATTACCTCTTTGTAAACATTAAGGTAGCGTTTCTTTTCTTATTTTTGTTTGCATTTTGAAATATGGTTTATTGTAACGTAATTTTCTGATCATTTTGATTAATTATGAAGATAATTAACTTTAGTATATTTTCTAATATTTTTCTATGGTTTGCTTCTAATATGATATTTTCATTATTTACTAGTAGGGTATTGTTAGTCTTTATTCTTAGGTATGAAAAATACATTTTGTTAACATTTTGAAGGTGCCCATTAGGCCCTTATTTAGTCCTTATGTATTATCCTGGTGGATATTAATATTTTTGATTTATTGTACTAAATTCAACATTATGGGTTGTTCTGTCTCTTCAAGACTGACCCATTTGAATATTTGATATATTACGAGTTTTATAACTTTCTCTTAAGTTATCTGCGCAATTTAAAGATATGAAGTTATTATCTATTTGTTTGGTTTTCAATATATCTCAGTTTGATTAATGAGACCATGTAAAGTTTTCTGCTCTAATGTTATTGTTTTAAATAAACCGTCCATAATATTGCTAATAATTTTCCTTGTCACTTGTCCATGTAAATAAAAGGTAACAGAGTGGAGTTGTAACATAATTACTACTTCCCGAGGAAGATGCTCTAATAGCATCAAAATATTGATGTGTGTGTAAATATGTGTTAGTGTTTAGACTTTTCTTTGCATATTGGTCCAGTTTTGACTTCACTACAGAAAATAAATATGTCTTCGACAAGTGCATGTGTCTCTTCCCCTACTACTTCCTGATAAAGAACCCATGTGGTATACCAAGACAAGTGTTTATAAAGCTGTTGGGGATTTTTAATTTTACTTGTTCTTCATTTTATACAATTCTAACTAGACATCTGCAAAGCAAGTTTTTTTTAGTTCCAATATAATCTCAAATTGGAGCAAATATTATTCGCGAATTTAAAAAAAAATTATTGAATCAAATTATGTATTAGTTATATATTCTTCAATCATGATGTTAATTAAAAAAAAAGTTACAATTTAATTTAAAAAGTTACAATTTATATAAAAAAAATACATTAGATTAGATTTGGACCCTTGTGCTATAAGTTATCATTAGGGCTTGGATGATTATTACCATAAGAATCACGAGATATGCATGAAAATAAACCCTTAAAAATATCAATATAAGACCTAAAAATTAACAAAATATGCCCTAAAAATCTATGTTAATGATGATAAATATTATTTAAAAATATGCCTCAAATCAAGGAAGTAGCTTGCAGTAAAAGAAATTAGCCAAGAAATATTTAATTACTGATCTGACAAGCTCACAAGCGATTCAAAGAAACATTCTAAATATAACTAGGAGAGACTTTATATAAAATGTGAAGCATGAGAGAAATTAGAAATATCAGTTATTTGAGTAATTTTTGTCGAAATATGACTTTATGCTCCTCAAACTGTGGTAAAATATGACCTAACATTAAAAACGGCTCAAAATATGCACTTTAATGCAAAATATAAATGTATATTTGGATTCAGGGTAGCATAAAAAAAGTTTGTGGTTCATAATGCATTAAATTCGAGGTGAAACTAAACATGTGAAATGTGATAAACATCCGAGCCCTAGTTATCATATATATATTTGAATTCTTAAACAAGTTCATGCAACAATAGTTCACCTTGTCAAAGTTAAGCGGTAAAGAGCACCCTCTGTTTGGTAAAATAATGAACTAATTACATATATATCTCCAGTCCTCAAAGTTAACAGATTCGTTAGGTTTTATCTAAGGGTTTGATCATAGGACATAAGGTTTTATAACAGAGTGTCTACCGGACTAGAATTTTGAAATGCTAGCAATTCGGGATCTTGTGGAGAATCTTTCTTTAAGTAACGTTTGAGATCATTTAAAAATTTGAGATTTACATTTGGCCCATACATAGAAACTTGAAGCATTTTTTTAAGATCCAAACCCTTTTCTTTTAGTGTAGATATAAAGTTTATTAATATACCTTGAGCTGTTGCATGACCTAAGAAAAGCAAGATGTTAAATATCTTGAATGAATTTTATTTTCATTCCAGAAGCGAAAGACATCCATCTGGGTTTTGTGAACCATAGTATTTATGCTCTCATTAAATAAAATGATTATTGCTTAGACAAATTTGCAAGCAAACTTTTTAAAAGAGGATCAAGTCCATAAACAAATTCTGAGTTTCTTTTTATGCATTTGGAATTTTTGAGCAAATCACTATCGAAAAACATTACTTTGAAAAAATCCCTACTAGCAGAAGAAGAATGTGTCACTTTGTGCTTAATGGCCCACAATATTTCACTATAAGAAACTTCATCTTTCACAAGGAAACTCTGAATAGAACAACTATGTTTAATTCTGTCTGAGTTTCAAAACTACTACATATAACTCAATAAGGAAAACCTCTTTTCACTTTATGAGGTAATTGTATTATATTTGGAAGAAGGTATAGGAAAGGTGGATAGAAACATATAAAAGGGGGACAAACACAATATGGCCTTTACAATGAAAAGAAGAACACAGTTCACACTTTACACTGCTGCCAATGGACAAAGAGGTAATGGTTGCCTCCTTGTCCATTGGCAGCAGTGTAAAGTGTGAACTGTGTTCTTCTTTTCATTGTAAAGGCCATATTGTGTTTGTCTCCCTTTTATATGTTTCTATCCACCTTTCCTATACCTTCTTCCAAATATAATAAAACTACTACATGGTAATTAGCACTAGAATGTACATCTTCACCAGGTAGGCCTATTGACGACACTGCATTTTTGTGTGCAGAGACGAAGTCAAATATTTTTTGTTTCCAATAGCAGCTTTCACTCCGTCAATACGCTTCTTTCCCTTGGCATTAAGTCGGATTGAAGATACTCCCATGTTACTTATATCAAAGTTAGTTTCGCACCAAAACAATGTCCTTTAGTTTTACCACAATACACTCTTTGGAGCCTCAGTCAATCTGTAAGCAGTGTACTGTCCAATCAATCATCCTTAAAAGAAGTTTTTTGTCTGAGTTTACTAATTTCTTCTTATACAAAAAGGTTACAAGATAAACAATTAAGCCAAACTTCTTTTTTTTTGTGTGTGTATGGGGGGAGGGGGGAGGAGAAAGGGGTGAAGTGAAGAGAAGATTTCACTCAATGAGAGGAGGCTTAATAATGTGAAGAGAAGATTTCACTCAATGAGAGGAGGCTTAATAATGTGAAGAGAAGATTTCACTCAATGAGAGGAGGCTTAATTAAGTGAAGAGAAGATTTCACTCAATGAGAGGAGGCTTAATTAAGTGAAGAGAAGATTTCACTCAATGAGAAGAGGCTTAATAATGTGAAGAGAAGATTTCACTCAATGAGAGGAGGCTTAATAGTGTGAAGAGAAGATTTCAATCAATGAGAGGAGGCTTAATTAAGTGAAGAGAAGATTTCAATCAATGAGAGGAGGCTTAATAAAGTGAAGAGAAGATTTCACTCAATGAGAGGAGGCTTAATAATGTGAAGAGAAGATTTCACTCAATGAGAAGAGGCTTAATAAAGTGAAGAGAAGATTTCACTCAATGAGAAGAGGCTTAATTAAGTGAAGAGAAGATTTCACTCAATGAGAAGAGGCTTAATATTTATCCAGGATTTGATTTAAAATTCTAGTATATTTCCAGTGTCAAAATATACTAAAGCATATTTCCAGTATTGGTAGACACCCTGTAAAAGGCTGTTGGAGGGGGGGGGGTAAAATGAAGCTCACTATCCAGTCAATATGGTGTCAATTAATAAGCATTTACACCTCACAAGAATTGTTATTAAAAATATACCAACATATTTTAGGCACATTGTGGGATTTGCTACAGCCTAAAAACCTTTAGACTTTTTTTCTATTTTAGTTTGAATCAAATATTATAAGATTTGAATCAATATTATTTAAGCTTTGAAGACCCCTAATTCTAACATATTTATTTGACCTTGACATGCTGAACACACTTTATTTCTTACGTATTATTTAAAAAAATAATATGGTATTGTAGTTTTCATAATTGTATAATTTGTTTACTCTGTGTTCTTGTACTACTCTGGGTTCAAAATGATAGAGAAATAATTGAAGGAAAAACCACCCCCAGTAGTAAGGTGGAATTCAAATCTCGACCTCCTAGATGGACTTGACATTTAGTCAGATAACGACTGACTTCTAGTGACGGTTCTATGACTAACCTGTCAATGGCTTCTCTCATGCCGGAGAGCAACGCTCGCCTGAACCAATCACAGCGAGCAGCCACAATGACACGGTGGGCCTGAACGCAGCACATGCTGTCTTCAACACAGTCCTCGGGACTTTCTGAAATAAACCATCAAACAAGATCAGAGGAGAGCGCATTCATTATCTGCGTGATCAATGCCGACAATGACACGGTGGGCTTACACGCAGCACATGCTGTCTTCAACACAGTCCTCGGGACTTTCTGAAATAAACCATCAAACAAGATCACAGGAGAGTGCTTTCATTATCTGCGTGATCAATGCCGACAATGACACGGTGGGCTTACATGCTGTCTTCAACACAGTCCCTAGGACTCTCTGAAATAAACCATCAAACAAGGAGAGTGCATTCATTATCTGCGTGATCAATGCCGACAATGACACGGTGGGCTTACATGCTGTCTTCAACACAGTCCTCAGGACTCTCTGAAATAAACCATCAAACAAGATCAGAGGAGAGTGCATTCATTATCTGCGTGATCAATGCCGACAATGACACGGTGGGCTTACACGCAGCACATGCTGTCTTCAACACAGTCCTCAGGACTTTCTGAAATAAACCTTCAAACAAGATCAGAGGAGAGTGCATTCATTATCGGCGTGATCAATGCCGACAATGACTAAAAAATAATTAGTAAAAAATATGATCAAAAACAAAATAAATTCACAGGACTTGGCTCAAAGAAAATCAGAAATTGGGAGAAAGAAATCACGAATGGACTGCTACTAAACTATTTTGGAAAACGTAAAAATACTTTTCTTAGTAAGAGGACAAGGCTTGGTTTAAAATTACCTAAACTGTATAATAATATTTAGCACCGCGTCTTACTACCCGTTCGGGTTATACGCTTTAAGTACTAATTACTCTAATGGATTGGGAATTGGGAAGGTTGAATTAGAGGAAGTGAACCCGCATTTGCGTGAAGGGAGAGTGGAAAACTATTTAGGAAAAACCACCCCCAGTTCACCTGACCGAGATTCGAACCTCGATCTCCCCGTCCTCAACGGTCGAGCTCATCACGACAAGCGCGTTAGCCAACTACGCCACAGAGGCGGGTTACCTAAACTGTAGAGAAGTGTTTCTCAACCTGTTTAACAGGGTGACCGACAACTTTGACGTGAAACATCTTAATAACCTGCCTCACCCATCGGTAAGTAGGTAATACAGTTTGAACCAGATGACACCAAGTGGTGCAGTTTTCTACTTTAGTAAACCGTGAAATTGAGATAAGTGAAGTCGTTTAACTATATCCAAAAAAATATAATAAAAGTGAGAATTGATTATTTTAAATTGAAGAAACTGTTTCAGTGTTGTAAGATGAAGAATTCAGAAAATCATACTATGATGCAATTTCTAGTTCAAGCGTAATATTGTATCTAGTATCCAGGTTGATCAGCTGTGAGTCGGGCACTCAAGTCCACACATGAGTTAAGAAGATTTTCTATAGAGAACATTCTTAAAAGAAAAATACTAGTAATATCTTATGTTTAAGAATGTACTGTAACAAACAGTAAATCAATATTAACCAGAAAAACAACTATTTTTGGTGCAATATGTGCAGACTTGATTATAATTTTACACACACTTTTTCATGGTCCACCATTTTAAAACTACTGATGTAAAGGTTGATAGACTTAGTATACGAGTCCAAATGGCTTCTCCAAAGAGTTACCTTGAGGCGCCATGATCTGAAAAGACATATCTGTGGCCGTGGATGATCGAAGGAGCTCCATGGCCGACTTAGACAGGACGCTATCACAGGACTTTGGAGGCATACACAGGGACTCGACAAGATTCAGCTGAGGACACACCGGATTCAAACATTATACATCTTTTGTCAAAAAAAAAAATGCCATTTATTCAAACAAGGTGTACAGCCAAACTATATTTTAAAATTCCCTTACTTTTATAACTTTTCCGGTCACTATATAGCAAACATTATTTTATTTAGATTGCAACTTGATGTAATCATATTTTTAAACACATAGACATTCTGAAATTGTGTCACTCTATGAAGGTGTTAAAGGGTTTCAACCTAAAGTGATGGGCTATACTGATCTAAGTTAGATTTCAGTGAGAGAATATTGAGACATTAGAAGCTTTCCGTACATAAATGCAATTTAAAATTGTTGTGAGACACATTATTTATTAGCTTCTTCTTAGTTTAACGTAATAGAATTATCAAGTATGCACATAAACATACCTCAACTTTGTTTTAAGACGTGTGGTAGAGGGGTGAAAAGATTACACAAAAATCCTGTTGACCTTGAGAATTTAGATTAGTATGCTCAAATGTGTTAAAAGACATTCCCAGTGCTCTTTTCATGACTTAAATGACCAAGAAAATTCCCTATTTTCCAAATCACTGGGCACCCTATCAAATACATTATATCAAATGTATTACTATATTATAATTATGATGATAGCATTGGTAATAAAATTAATTAGTGCCTAATGGCTTGGAACTAGATCGTATAGGGGAGCTATAAGACGACCATGCACCCTCCTCCCTTCCAGCCCTCATGCCATTTGAAGGCCATAGAGGCACGGTTGAGAGTGCTTTTAGTAAGCTATCCTGCTATTGTGGGCTCCGTGGAGAGGACAACCCCACAGATTGAAAAATAAAAAAGCTCAAATAAAGAGGCTGACAAAATATATTATATTTGGGATTTAAAAAATATTTAAGTTATTTTAATTTATTTAATAGAATGATAATTATTTTGCTGAATGCAGAATGAATGAGTGAGTGAGTGAAGAAAAACGTTATAATGCACTTTATCAGAAAATATGTTATTTTAGATTATAAAATATTATTTTTTTATTATATCTAATTTGTATGAAAAGGTCAGAATAAGAAATTATGTTAAAGACAATCCAACCCAATAATATGTATTTTTTTAAAATAAAATATGTAGTTTTATTATTATAATTATTATTCTAAAGTCTTTTGTTAGAATTACAATAGTAGCTTTCCTTGTTGTTAGATATTTTTGTTGTATTTGTGAATAATTTTTTTTTTAAATGTTCATGGTCTAATAAGTAAATATTTTAATGATTTCAGTGAAAGTAAAGTATAAAAAACATAAAATATTATAATGAATAAGAAATAAAATGTAAAAACATGACAATCTAGATTACAACTACACAATTAGATTGGTGAGCCCCGCACTCACCCTCAACCGATGATGTGACACGGGGGACCTCGACTGGTCCTGGGTTAAAACTGGAAGACAAGCACCTGATCCTCCGCAACTTAATTTCATTAATTTTTATATTAAGTCTTAATCCATAGATTTAAGTTAATTTATTTTTTGAAATTATTATTATTATTTTGATCTACTCCCAAAATATTTATCTTAAAATTAGTTCACGATCTATAGTTTATTTTGACTTAAATTATGCTTCCATGAATTAAATGATAAAAATAATAATAATAAAAAAATAAAATAAAAATAAGGCTGCTTGCCCAGCTCCTGAGCCCACCAACCGCTACTGATGTTTACTAAGCGCGAGACGAGACAAGCGGGTAGCCAGTGAATCTGGTGACTCGGAGTTAAAAACACTCTTGTCCTTTGTCCAATATGAGGTTAAGGGGGAATACTGATGTTAGCAGAAAGCAATAGGTGGTGGACTGCCTAAGGGTTGAAAGAAGGAGTGGAGAGACAAACAGTTGGGAGCCACGTGTCTACTGGTGAGAGTGCTTGCAATGAAACATTTAAACAAGGATGGAAATAGCTACTTTACTATAATTCACGGAACCACGTGAACATGAAGGGGGAAGAGTGGGGAGGCAATATTGTAAGGTCAGCCACTTGAGTGCACCTGTCGGTCTGTTGTTACTTGTTAGCCAACAGGGAGGTGACCCAGACAGATTAGAGATTACAAGGGGTGTCAATTTTAAAGACCATTTAAAAGATTTCAAACCTAGAAAACATTCAAGGGGTTCCAAACCTAGATAACATTTGAGGGGTGTCACCCCTAGATAGCATTCCAGGGGTGCCAAACCTAAATTCCATTTAAAAGGTTTCAAACCTAGAACACATTGAAGAGGGGTGAAGCCTAGAGAACATTTAAAGTGGTCAAGAACTAATTTTATCATTCATTACTGTTGTGTTGTTTTATTAATGTTATTGTTGTATAATATGAAAGTGGGAGAGGTATGAGTGAGACTAGTAATAACATTCAGTATGCAGCCAGTCCCTGTGATGGATGGAGGAAAGTTGTCTCTTGTAGAGTCGGGTAGTGGCTTGGCAGGCTGATGTGCGATAGTACCTTCTGGCTCAATGAGGAAAGCAACAGGAAACTACCGCACTCATAATTTATCTAGTAAGCCTTTTCAGTGCTGCCTAGGTTTTCAGCTGACAGTGGAGTTGTTTAGGATCCAACCAAACTTTGGGTTGAGTACTAATCAACACACACAAACAAAAGTAGGCTATACATATTAGAAAATAAGAACTACACTTGGAATTAATAAAAACGATGAAAGAATCAAAATATGACCTTGTTTATTAATTACGCCACTATCTTACCTTTTCTAATAATATTAATAATAATGTTTCAATCTAAAGAAATATAGTCTTTACACTCCCCAGTTAAACATTCTTCATGCAATTTTTAAATTTAAACTTCTTTCAAAAACTTAAAATAAAATTTTGATATAGGTTAAACCCGTTGTCTAAAAAACTGGATCCAAACTTCCTTTGAATTTCCTGAATTTTTTTCTGAATTCAGCCTATTTTTTATTAAAACCATCTAAAATAGCAATGTTTTGAAGTAATTTTTTTTAATATTTCATAGTTGAATATAAAACCACATTTTCAATAGGAATTTACTAATATGAATTATTTTTATCAAAAATTTAAAGAAAATCTATGATTAGATTTGTACTATTCGGTATTCGTTCAAAATTTTGATATTCAATTCAATTCAATTCTAAATTATTCGATTCAATAAATAACCCTATTCGCACACCCCTAATTTCTACACCTGTAAACGCCAAAAACATGTTAGTGGAAAAAATTACCATTGCAAGGCTTAACATGCAGAATTTTCTGTGAGCAGTGATGGAAGTGATAGAAGTAAGGGCATGTAAAATTTAATAAAGTGTATTTTTTACCTATAGGATCAAATGTTTTGTGAGTGAAATACCTTGTAGGCATGTTTAGGGATAGAAGATGGCACTGTATGGTTGTTGTGAGACGTAACTGCGCCGTAATGTGCCGGATCCAGCAGTTTCAGACTCAGCAAAGAGTGAGTGAAGGCATCTCTCTGGACAAGGTCGCACAGCTGTACCAACACGCTCTGTAGTAGACTGCAGTGTGCAGTCATCTTTTCAAGTACACCACACTGGAAGAATGGGCCATGTACGCAAGTTTAAAAATATGCACTGCCACATCTGGTTTCTTAAACGGTTTGACTTTATATTTGACAAGCTTTAAACATCTCTCAAATATATACATTTAGTTTTAAATAAGTTAAAAAAAAATTATTTGCTGGGTTCGAAATCTCTCAACTTTTTTTTTTAAAGTATTCCTTTACCACCGCAGCTTAACACCCCTTTGGGCTATCTGCATTTTATCTACACTGATCAGGCAAGGATGAGTAAGATAAAAGTTAGATCAAATATACCAACATTTGTGTTTATGAAAAGTGGTAAACTACTTAGAAAAAAAAAAAAAACCCCAGTACAACCAACAAGTATTCAAATCTCAATCCAACCCCCCCCCCCCCTCCCCACCTTGGGCAAAGAGTAAACCGGGCTAGATGAGCTTGACATTTAGTATTACTTGCTCACCAGTACATGGTGTGTAGGTGGGGGTGGGGTGAGGTTAACGGGGTGGAGGATGGCGGACGAGGGAGGTGTGGATGAATAGAGAAAGAGAGAAAAAATAAAAAGAGAAAACATTATTAATTGTGTCTGGATCTAAATGTATAATTTTTCTTACATAAACTTTCCTTATTTTTGACCAAAATCATGAGATACAAATGTTAAATAACTAACCATTCTGATGTAAATTAAAATAATTAATTTACTTGTATCTATGCTGTACACAAATGTTTTGTTTGTCACAGTTGAACCGGCTCCACTCACCACCTTGGCTGTCCCGACCTTGAAGCAGAATTTAAACTCTCTCCACTCGAGTTTGTCGTCCAAGGCGGCCATCACCTCCTCCAGTCGTAACAGGAAGATGGGCAGCTCTTCTATCAACTGCTCCAAGTTCCGACTGACGGATCTCACCTTGTTGGCAGAGGTCATGTCGTTGAAACTCTCCCTGGAGGGAATAACTTTCTCAAACCGTATCCATAACCATTTTGTTTCATGTCTTGGGTCAGTGTCTAATTTATTTCCATCAAATTGTAGAAAGGGAGTAAAATTTTAAAATTATGAGATAGATCCTTCTTAAAAGAAGAAATGCCCCTATAGATGGAACAGATTGGCCACATTATACCAGAAAATAAATTCTTTGGCTTCTCTCTAATCTAAATTTTTATAAAATAAACTCGTATTAAAAAATAAATATATTAGGAATCGACCCTCAAATCCTCAAGAATATTTGAGATTCAAGGATATCTCAGATTAAAGAGTCAAATAATTTTTTTTATTGAAATTGGTTTTAGAGCTCTAATACTGCTCATTAGTAGTTCAGAACCTATTATAATTATATGATGAACTTAACAACCAGGTCTCGGACCAGTAAATTAACTGAATCATCCTTTACCAATTTCCTTTTTCTCCTTTTTTTTTTATTTCCTCCTTAGGGAAGTTGCATTGCTTGTTTCACACTCCTCCCTGATGAGTTCTGATAGAATGAAACCTAGGTTGGGGGATTGGGTGGTGACAATCGATTTTCTTAAAGAGGCAGCCATGTAAAGTGTGAACTGTGTTCGTTTCATTGTGGAGGTCATATTGTGTCCGTTCCCTTTTTTATTATGTATTCTATCTACCTTTCATCTACCTTTTTACCAAAAAATTACCTCAAAAGCGAAAAGAGGTTTTCCTTCAAGTGATACATTTAACTGAATGTATGAATGAATAAGAAAGAATGTAAACATTTAGTTACTATTTCTATTTCATATTATTCTATTATATTTATATTTCCTCTTATGTTAATAATTTTTTCCAATAAATATGAGATTTGAAGTTAAATTGAAGATTCTGATTCATAAAATAATGGATTCAACCCGAATCTAAAATATTCATAAACCTATTTCTTTAACAACGCATTTGAGTAGCGGTTCAGGTTATGAGTATATATGATAGTTATGGGAATGTAATGAGGATAGAAAAAGACTACAGGGGAGGCCAAGAAAGAGATGGAAGGAGCAGATAACAGAAAGTGTCCAAGTGAGAGGAGAAGAATGGAAGAAATTAAAGGAGGAATAGAGGAGGAAGAGTGGGGGAAGGATAGAGAAGGATGGAAGCATTTAACTAAACGGCCCGGCCACAGGCTGGAAACATGATGATGATGATGATGATGATGATATCAAACACTACTCACTTTTTCTGCAGAAGATGCACCAAAATGAATGCTATCCTCTGATGACAGTTTCTAAGTTTACTCATCTCTCGCAGATGAAGAATCTGAAATGGGAATTATAGAAACATAATAATAGGGTAAAAAGATAGTGTCAAGAATACAAATAAATGTTTAAGAAAATGTTATGTGGAGAGGCAAGTTTTTTATTTTGAAGTAAAGGTAGTATTGACCCGAGAATAATATGCCCCTGAATATAGGCTTCACTCAAAACCTTGTACTCACACTTTTTAATGACGCCTTCAAAGTCTCCATGACACTTCTACTTGGACTATGGTTGACTTCGGAAGATGTGAGTGCAAGAATAAGTTGTTCCACGGCAGACTTCACTTCCAGTATGACAGCCGCTAACATGTCTAAAATACCTTCAATCTGAAACACATGCATGGAAGAATAAGAGTAATTTTCACAGAACATTGATCCCTTCATCAGCATAAGAAAGTTATTATTTTTATTATTATTATTATTTATTAATTTATTAATTTCCCCCGAGCCTCGTGCTCGCGTTTGGACATATTTTGCACCCCTGATTTTTCATAAATTTGCAGTACAAGTGGGTTTACATAAATTAACCTACTAGCTGTTATATCTACTCTACTCCAACTGTCGTTTTTGTTTACGAAAAACAACTCAAATTCGTTTTCTTGCTCCAAGTTGGTCATAGCCACTTGGTTGATAAAACTCGATAGCAAGATGTAGCCAAGCCAATCGCAATAACTCACCTCATATGGCTCACAATGCTGAATCTGAGAGCCGAGAAGTGAGGTATTGAGCTTGGTGGGCAGTATGATGACAAAACCTGCCATATTTTACCAGGTTACAAATATTGTAATAATATATTAAATAAAGGAGGATAGAAGGTCAAGGCCTGCACACTTAACAGAAAACTGTAGGCCTCAAAGTTTACAATTTAATTTTTAACTGTGAACTTTGAGGCCTACAGTTTTCTGGCAAGTGTGTAGGCCTTGACTGTCAACTTTCCTTTCAATGTTTAGTTAATAGGTTTGGCGCCATTTTTCCTTTGTTTGAATATTATAATATGTGAGAGAATTTAACTATATGTAATTACATTTCAACCATCCATAGCTAAAGTAGGTAAAACATTTTATCATGCAACAGTGAGGTCGGAAAAAGAACCTTGAGGTGGGAGGAAAGGGAACAAGTGTTGAGGGCAATATTTTTGCAGTTTTTGTAACAAGTTTTATTTTAGTTTAATTCTAAACACATACTAATTTCAACAGTTCTATAGCATCCTGTATATTGATAAGAACCTTTTCTCTTTATTTATAAGGCTTATCAAATTACACCAGGTTCATGATAATTATTCAAGAATTGTTGCGATTACTATTACTATGTGTAAAAATAGAGATGGGTCAGATATCATATTTCTTGAATATGAATCATAAATTTTCTTCTGAATCTTGAATTCGAATTCGAATCCTCAAATCCCTAAAACTGTACAATTTGAGTTAAGATAAAGATTTAATGCCATTGACAAACATTGGCAAATTATATTTTGCTTGACATATCTATTTCATCATAAACAACAGAGAAAACCCTTTTATATAAAAAAACCTATATGAGTACAATTTTTTCCTCTCATTATTTTTTGCATCAAGTCTTAGTATCTGTTTGGGTTATACACATATACTAATTACACTAATGGCTTTAGGGATTAGGAAGGTTATTTAACATGAAGCATGCCCGAATTTATATGGAAGGAGAGTGGAAAACCATTTAGGGAAAAAAACCTCTCAGTACACCTGACCGAGATTTGAACCTCTATCTGCCTGTCATCGGTAGTCTAGTTTACTACAAAAGTAGTGCTTTAGGTCCCGCGGCCACAGAAGCGGGTTATTATTTTGTTACTTTCCCGACTACACAAGTTTATATAATTCCTTAAAATTGTTATTTCAAGTCAAGGTCTTCATAATTGTATTCAAGATACTTTTTTGAGATTCTTACGAATCTTGAATTTCTCGAATACCATAAGAGTCAAGAATTTGAGTGTCCCATATCTAGTAGAAAATTAAACTAAACACAAATACTGAAATATTATTGTATCTATGTTGGAATGGAAAAAAAAAGTTGATAAAAACTGCAAAAATACAGGCCTTAAAATGGTTTCCTTCCTTCACGTCTTAAACGAGGGATGGGACTTTCACCAAATGTAGGTACTGCTGGACATATTCAAGTTTCCACCTTACCATAACAAAGAGCACACCTAACCCCACAACCTATAAAGCTTTCCTCTTCAAACCACACATAAAACTATTATGGAGACGTTAACTGCCACCATTAACCGTAACCCAATCCAAACACACAATTCACGATGTTTTATACCTGTTCCTATCCTTGAAAAGTTCATATCGCCCTGACAGCACTGGTTTGAATCCAGGATGAGGTACATTTCTTGTCTCAGAGTGAAATGCGATTCATGATGTCATACTCATACATATAAGTGCACTTTGTTTTATAGTTTTTCGCATCCAGGAACGGTGAAAACAAACCATACAGAGTTCCAAGTCCAGTTTCAACAAAATGTGCTGGAAATAAAAATGTTAACCATGGATTCTTAAAGAGTACTAAAAGTTAATATGTCATATACCGTATTTATCTGAATCTAAGACAAGGTTTTCCCAGAAATTTGAGGCTTCAAAATCTAAGGCTGTATCCAAATAGTCCAAGGATTCATGAGTGAGAGTCTTGATGAGTTCACACTTGCCACGCACTTCTCAAACTGAGACTGCATCAAACAATTTGAATGCCTACGACCTTTCTACATCCCTATGTCCACAGTGCTGCTCTCTAGCAATTATCTTAGAAACTATGTAAATGTCATCTATTAGCCCTAAATAAAACTATTCATATTGGTTTAATATACATTTTAGGAGTTAATACTCTGTTTATAGTATTTTAAAATAGAACATAAAATTATTTGGCATATTTACGGATTTTTGGTGTCTTCTTTTCGCACAACATTTCAAAAATATCAACACAAGAGTCATAAAGTTAAAATGGCAGGTAATGTAAAATTATGCGCAGCGGCGAAAACAAAAATTACAGCCAAATTAGGTTATAATAGAAGAGTTGCCGATCAAACTCTGCACCGAGGCTGAACAAGGACATTTGACAGTGTGTGGCTTCCATCCTTGGACCCAAAGATGTGAGAGGGATGCATTGTAAAATGTTATTGAATTATATTGTGAGATCAATGGTATTTATAGCCTCGTGATCAAGCGCCAATTATCTTGATGTCAGTTCTTTTCTATGATGTTGACGCAAGTGTGCCTTACTGCGCACGCACGCTGTTGTATAATCTGATTAAGTCTGATTTTTATTTTAATAAAATAAATAAGACTTTCAGTGTTATACACAATTTATTAAGATGATTTTACCTTGGGCAGTGAAGATGTAATATTAGATGATACAGTTTTAGTTGAACTACAGATTCTTCTTCTGTGACATTACACGTTCCATGTTCTGAGTACCATGTGCTGTGTAGATTTATGTTACTACTATATATTCATACAAACAAGCAGCTTGTATATGACTTACCCCTTGCCTCTTGGACCTCTTGTAACAAGTGTCAAAACCAACCAATAGAAAGAGTCCTGGCGACAGCGTTGTGAAGGCTAGCTTCCTATTGGGTAGAGGGAGCTAGCGGGACGTGCTTTTTTTTATTAACACTACAGAATTGATCTTTGAAAGAAGAAAATAAGTTTAATGGTGCAAAACTTTGACATTATTTCTGAAAAGTGTGTGATTCTCCATGGATAAAGTATTGAAAGGATATTTTACATAGAATACTTAAGAGAAAAATGCACTTCATCCATAACTTTTTTAATATATGAGGTATCCAAATCAGTATCATTACAATCAGCATCCTTCGTGACTATTTGGACAGATCTACAATTGATCACTTGATTTTCGATGCAGCTCTCAAGGATACGTATCAAGGCGACAGCGCATAAATAGACTATTTGGATACAGCCTAGAGATCGTCTTAAGATCACAGACTAAAGATTGGGTTAGGTCTACATCAAAAGGCAACATTTTACATAGTATTTAATTAATATAAATACAATAGTGCAAGGCTACATTTTTTTTTTACAGATTTTATCAATTTTCGTGGATTTTAAAGGTATAACACAGATCACAGGATATTTGGTTATTTTCGTGGATTTTTAGGCTAATTTTTTAGGTCATCATTAAAAATAACTACCTAGTTGTGGCCCGATACGATACTCGACTCCTCGATACCCATAGTATCGACTGGTATTGCGATAATTGATAGTATACGCTAAAAATCTCGATACAACTATTTAGTATTCAAAACGATTAACTCCACAAATGGGTTGGGGATAGTGATGGGCAAAATCAAATTGAATTTTATTTAGTTGTGCTGTTTTTGAATATTTTCCAATTACTTCACTACGATATTAAAATTCAGCTATTTACAATAATCATATCGATTTAAAAACAAAGAATTAATTAGCTAATCTTTTATATCTAATGCCGGGATCATGATCAACTTAATGTTCACTTTAGGTTAACTTGACTTAAAGGTTCTTCTCATGTTTTTAAATAGAAGCGATCACTATGCAGTTAACTTAACGCTCACTTGCAGTTAACATCGTAATAGATGTCCTGGGAGGTCTTTCACGTTAAGTGAACATTACATGAAGGGTATCACATGATCTAGCCAGCCAATCATTATGCCAGTGACATCTACAGGGCTATTTAGTAATTCATTTGTTGGTTTTATTACAAAGGTTTACTCTTTAGCTTAAGTTCTAGTGATCAGACATTGAAAGAAAATAATTAAACCAAAAGAGGAAATTCTGAAAATTTAAAAATGACACCTGAACATGGGAATCGAACCAGGGACCTTTGGCTTAGTATGCCAATGCTCTAACCACTGAGCTATCCAGGAATCATCCTGTGCCCAGGGCCATTCTTCACTCATATTTTAAGGCAGAGTCTATGATGGATGTGTGGAAATTGTCGGCTAAAAATGTGTGATTTAAAAAAAAATTAAGATCACGAGCTATCAGATAATGCAGCCACCTTCGACTCGGTATTTGGCTTATTGTTTCCAAGTGTACAATTATCATAATTGTAAGGGAATGCATATTTAAGAATCAAATAGCCCAACCTATTATTTATGCATTTAGTGAGGATTACTCAATCTAAATATATTATTCTGAAAATTAAAATAATAAAAAAAAATCACACATTTGTAACCAAAGATTTCCGCACGTCCATCATAGATTCCACCTTAAAGTATGAGTGAAGAATGACCTTAAGCATGGGGCGATTCCCAGATAGCCCAGTAGTTATAGAGCATTGGCGTACTAAGCCAAAGGTCCCAAGTTCAATTCCCGTGTCCAGGTGTTATTTTTCAATTTTCAGAATATGATATCTAGATGGAATAATCCTAGCTAAATGCATACATAATAGCTTTGGCTATTTGATTCTAAAATAGGAAAGCTAAATTTATCAAAAAAGTTTAATAATAGATATTTTTTATATTAATTGAAAAGTTTAAACATTTCCAGATCATCACTTTACAAATGGTATAAATTACAGATCAAAAATATAGTTACTCTAGAATGCAGATGTTTGGCTCAAGTTGTTATGTTAAGTTATGTGAATTGTGATCACACATCTGTTTTCTTATGTTAAGTAAACCTTAAGTGAACGTTATGTTTAAGTTAAAGTTAAGTTGATTGTGATCTCGGCATAGTTCTTAAAACTTTGCTTACCTAGTGCTTGTCAAGACGTGATGATAAAACTCAAATCGATTCTAAACAAACAATCAATCATACATAGAATTGGCTCGACAATTTTAGTGATGCCAAACTTTAGTTTTATTTCGTGAAACTCCTCAAAATATAACTTTTGAATAATATAAAATAAATTATTATTTTTGATTCCAAGATGTTCCTAGATGATCGGCTTCGAAATAAGAATAAAAGTGTTTGTTTAATTATTGCTAATTTTTTATGCTTGGCTGTCATGGCGGCTGACATTTATGATAGTTAACAGCAGACGTGTTTATCGGTTACATTTTTTGTAACATGTGAATGTGTTTTATATTTTCCTTATAAAAGCAACAGTTTGTTGTATGTTTATCTGTTCATTTTTTTTTTTTTTCTGTAAATTATTGTGAAAATGAAAGTTTTATGTTTTAGAAGCTAGCGTTAATGGTCAAGTCTAATGTTCATATTTAGGGGGAGTAGGGTATGTATGAAACTCAAATTTTTATTAACGGCTATCATTTGTCATAATAAAAATTAACTTCTCATCGTTTTTATGAAACTTTTTCAAATTTAACCTTCTTTTACAAAATCATTATTTGCAACAAACAAAACAAAACAAAAAAAGAAATTCTTTAGCAATTCTACAACCCAAATTAGATTTTAAGTCAACATAGGTGTTTTGTTTTGTAAATAAAAAACTTTTGTTAGCATTACAAAATAAGTCTACCATAATTATTATTTTCTTCATTCATGATAAAATAAATACCACTTTTAAAAAATCTATCCAGAACCATTGGAAAAACTGGAGGTTGTCTTAGATTCATGGTTGTCTTGGATTGGGGTAAATATGGTAGTTTGGTATGATTTTTTTTTAAACTTGAACCAGGATTCAAGAAAAGAAATAATTCAAGTTTATCGGGGTGAAGGAGGGAAGGGTGTCGGGTATTAGTACCAATTCAGAGTCCCTGTATATTTATGATAATTTACAAAGAATTAGGAAGGAAGACTTTAAGAGGAAGTGTGGCTACATTTATGTGGAAAGAGCATGAGAAACTTTTCTTGGGAAAACCCCCCTCAGTATACCCAACAAGGATTTGTACCCCAAACTCTTAGTCATAATTAATCTATTCTTTAGTGAAAGTGACGGCTCAGACCACGCAATCACCAATGGGGGTCACTTCAAGCCGATTTATCTTGAAATGACATTCCTGCCCATCCCTGCCCAATTGAACGTTTTTACAATTTGCGGAAAGCAATGTGTGTGACGGAGAGGATTGGTCCAACTTACCTCCAGCACGAGATACGCGGCCATGTCCTGCCTCTGACTGGGGGACATGGCACTGAAGGTGACCTTGACGGCTTGCAAAAACCTGTGCAGCTGACTCATGAAGATTGGCAGGCGAGACTTGGCGTAGTGGACTATCTCATGGCGCTCTTTCCGGGACAGCTCAGGTTTGTGTTTGCAATACAAGTCACACAATTCAAGCAATTTCACAAATGCTAAAGGAATAAAAGGAAAACTCACTTTATCGGCAGTAATAGAGAAAAGTGCAGGGAAATACTCATAAAAGTGCATTGAGCATGTCATAATTTGTCATTATTATTAGCAGCCCATATTACCAGCCGTTCGGGTTACACACATATAAATACTACTTACGCTAATGTGTTAGAGATGAGGAATATTGAATTTAGATAACGAATACCCACATATGCATTGAGATATAGTGGAAAAACATTGATGAAAAATCACCCTCAGTAAACCCCAATCTCTCTGTTATTGGTAGTCCAGTTTATTGCAAGCATGTCACCTTTAACAATTCGACCACTAAAGTGGGTACAGTTATATAAACTAAAGTACCAACACATATTTACAAACACTTCAATATTACAATGCCACAGTGCATCTTCCTACGGAGATGGAAGTCTGGACAAAAAGTTGGTGTTTGTAAATATGTGTTAAAGAGTTTATAATAATTGTATTTGCGGTTAGTTTCTTACACTTATATCATATTAATCTAATAACATATTACATGTGTAATTCAACTTATAGATAGATGTGTTGCTATAAAATAGTATCGTAACATTAATACAGTTTTTAGTAATTCTATTAAGTTTTTAAAAAAATTAAGATTGAGTGACATTCATACTTTTCGTGTACAATTATTGTCTGATAAAAACACCAATTGAGTAACCTTGGAGTTGTGTCAACAGATTTTGATAAATACAAATTTATAGTAAAATTTTCAAGCAATGTTAAATAATGATATCAGAGAAAGCAAGAATGAGATGGTGTGATCATGTAATGAGGAGGATGGAAAAGGAGAGAATACCACAAAGAGTGGTGGAGATGAAGTACCAGAAAAAATACAAGGGAGGTCGAGAAAGAAATGGGAAGAGCCAATAAGAGAAAGTGTGCTAGTGAGAAGAGAAGAATGGTAGAATGATAGCGGAAGAGGAAGGCATTTTACTAAACTGACTTGGCCACAGGCTGGAAAGAGTCGATGATTATTATTATTATTATTATTATTATTATTATATTATCTTACTACCCGTTCGGGTTATACGCACTTATGCTAATGTGTAATGGTAGGGTGATTCTGAGATGAAATGGAGGACCTACAGTTTAACGTGGAATCCGAACCACGGTGGAGGCCTGGCATTCCCCACATTCACAAGATGTCTTGTCAGAGGTGAAGGAAGGGTTTGGTAATCAGATAAATCTGTGCCGGGACCGAGGATTGAACCCCGGCCGCCAGCACAGAAGTTTGACACCTTACCCCTAGACCACCAGGTCACCCAGAGTTGGTGATGATTATGTGTATTGGAGGAAAGTTTTCAAATAGTCAAAGGATTAAATTCTAGTGTTTTTGCAAGTTACTAAGAATCAGCACAGAGTAAAACTAGTTAAAAATTGGAATCATTAGCACAGTATTTCTCAACTTATTTCCTGTATTGATGCTCTTTAAGAGTCAGTCAGTCAGTCAGCTCCATGTTCGATTCCCAGAATGGTCAAATAATTTATCATTGGTGAAATTGAGGTGTCCCCTTTCACAGCGATATATTAACAGCCAAGGGACTGTATGCTGTGTCTATTCTAGAATTATGTTTGTTTGTGAGTTATGTCGTGATATGATCAGTCAGTTCAGAAAGAGCAAATTAAATACCTCCCAATTTTTTTTTTAACACTCTTGAATACAAAAGTTCCTGGTATTTTTCCACTAGTGTTTTACTTCTCATCGGATGACTTTAGTTGTGTAATGATTTGAAGGGAGTGGGGGTACATTTTGTCCAACTTACCAACTGCAGCTTCCCTGACCGATTGTTTCACTACGTAGCACAACTTAGCCGGGTTGGAGTTTAGCGGCTCCACCAGGTGGTCACTGGTGCTCGTCTTACTGCTGAAGTTACCGATGATCTGGTGGGCACAGGCGTGCATGTCCGACACCAGTTTCACGATCTCTGTCACAGATAAAACACTTTCATTATAAGCAAATTAGTGTTATGTGGAGTACCATGGTCTAACTTTACATCAACTTCAATATACTCTGTTTTAAGTGTTTATTAGTGTCTAATACTTTTATTGAACAGTTTATACTCCAGTATCACTCATCAGGTAAGTGCGGAATATTCATCCTTGTATAAAACACATTATTTAAATTATAATTAGGTCACTTTGTTAAAGATGCGTGTTAAAAGAGCGACCTACTCACATTGTTAAAGACCCATGTAAAAAGAGTGACCTACTCATGTTAAAAAGGCACGTTAACCTCTTGATGTACTTTGATGAGTAGGCCTGAGTTGCAGGTGTTACTGCCATTGACGGCAGGAAGGTTATATATAGAAGCTGGAAGGTTTTTTTTTCTAACTTGCCTCCCCCCTCCCCCACCATGAATATCAGGTTTTACTTCCACAGATGACATATTAGCGATATTAATATAACTTGAAGTTTTATTTGTTATATTTCAACCAAAACTTGCACGTAGGTATTTTTATGAATAGGTGTTACTCAATTATTAGTAGGCCTACAGTCAATCTATGAAATGGTGTCAATTAGTAAACAGAAAGTTTCTTGGCCTAAAAATGGCTAAATAATGAAGAAATGACACAGATACTTTGTGATTCTGACAATGAAAATGATTCAGCAGATACTAGTGATAGTGAGGATGTAGATTTTCTGATGATTATGATAGTGAAAGTGTAGAACTGGATGTGTCAGCAATAATAACATAGCTAGGTCTTTTGAAAGTGATAGCTCGTTTGGCAGTAGTGATTCAGACAATCAAACAAATATAATACGAGTGAAAAACAAAAGCAAATAAATATGACAAATGAGGCTTGGCATGTTCTTCTGGCAATAATAATCTGCTTATTTATACATTTGTCAATAAGTGTGGTGTACCAGATACTAAGGGAGTGAAATAGAGTGAGATAAGTAAAATAAAGTGATAAAGGAGATAAATAGAGATAAATAGAGGCTCAAGGGAATTGCTAGGAGAGAGGGGCGATCGTGGAGGTAGATTGCGGGGAAATGGCAGGGAGAAAGAGGTAAAAGGGAGTGAGGAAGAATGTAAATGGGAGGGAGGAGAAAAAAGGATAGTTTAGCATGACATAAAAATACTGTTTAGAGCATTGAAATTGCAAATACATTATATATAGAAGTTATATCAGTTAAGCTAAACTTGTGCATAAAGTATTTTGACGTGAATTTAAATGGTAATCCTGGTTAAATGGCAGGCAAGGGACTAAAAGAGTGACCTACTCGTGTTAGGCTACAGCCAAGCTTGTGACCTGAACGTTGCGACCAGGTTGAGTGGAATGATTTTTCTAACTACCGGTCACGCTTGTGACCTGGTCGCCATGTTTTATGACCAGTTATCATGGCACTAAGTCGTGAAGATGTGTCATTAGTCATAGTAGTATATAGTTATATGAAGAAGAAACATAAATATAGATAATACAGTGTCCACCCCATTAATATGGACAGACTTGTAAAAAAACCTGAGAACACACCCCTATTTAATTATAATGTTTTCGTCGGTGACCTGGCGGTCTAGGGGTAAGGTGTGAGACTTCTACGCTGGCGGCCGGAGTTCAATCCCCAGTCCCGGCACAAATTTATCTGATTACCAAACCCCTCCTTCACCTCTGACAAGACATCTTGTGTAATGTGGGGAATGCCAGGCCTCCACCGTGGTTCAGATTCCACGTTAAACTGTAGGTCCTCCATTTCATCTCACAATCGCCCTGCCATTGCACACTAGCGTAAGTGCGTATAGCCCGAACGGGTAGTAAGACGCGGTGCTAATAATAATAATAATTATTATTATTATAATGTTTTCGGTGTCACATATAGAAAGCAATTTATCGCTATGTTCACGGTATTAAAAAAAAAATATTATTTACAAAGTGTAATTAATTACTATGATTGGAAACAACCTTTGCACTCCAAGCCCTTGTCGAGCATTTCAATCTATTTTTTGTTTGTATACTGTATATGGTCTGAGTTTATTATTTTATTTATGCTAATTAAAGACGTTCTTACCTTGTTAATTTATTTATTCATTGTTTAATTCATCCCAACCCTACAATGTTGCAACTGCAACCTCTATCCAGATCTTGGAGTTTACATCCCTGTTTGCGTAGTCTCGATGTTTCAGATTCCACAGTGGTGATCTTGCATTTACTTCATTTATAAATAAATAGCTTGGTATCAAACATTGATAAGCACCGTACTCTACCAAGTGACAAACTCTAGACGGGTGGGAAACACTGGGTGGTTTGCAAGAAGGTTAGTGAAAATGCTTAGGGGAGGAGTGATAGTGTGATTCCGAGCACCTTATTGGTCGACAATTTAACCTAGGATGACGCAAGCAACCCACACAGGTGTCCAGTGTTCTCACAACAAGCTGCGACACAAACACAAGTGTGGCCACCTCCATAAGAAATAAAGGTGAGCGTATTTGTCGTTGTGACCTGAAAACACTCACGAAAGCGTTTTAAAATCTGTCGCTAGTCACCAAGTGGGGCCACCCTCATAAGAATAAATGTAATCCACTACTGCGTCCTGGTTGCGGCGACCAGGTCACAAGTGTGGCCGTAGCCTAAAAGACCCATGTTAAAGATGTGATCTATTCATGTTGTAGAGTCTTGTTAAAAGAATGACCTAGTCACGTTGTTAAAACCCATGTTAAAAGAGTGACATACTCACATTATTAAAACCCATGTTAAAAGAGTGACCTACTCACATTATTAAGGAGCCATGTTAAAAGAGTGACCTACTCACGTTGTTTAAGAGCCATGTTATTGAGATACTGGTCACACATATTGACTAATTTTTCCAAACCGAGGAGAGACTGCGCCACGGTACGACACTGGTGTGCCGTGTCTTCATCCAAATTTGCTGGCAGACTTTCAGAATAGATGAAGTGAAGAACTGTCCCCAAGACATCTTCAGGGAGCCCTGATAATGGTGGAGGCTGCTCCGCCCAATCGATACTCGGAGCTCCAAGCTTCAGTATGCAGGTGTGCACAGCAAACTGATCGAGAATAAAACAACACGGCTGTATGAAAACATGGCTTCCAGTTTTCTTCTAAGTCTAACTTGTATTAGCGTAGCATGTGTGATAGTAATACAAGTTATAGCTATGGATTGTAATGTAAATATCATCACATGAATTAACAAAAAAGTAAACCACAAAAAAAGAGTTTAAATAAACTGGAGATTTCATATTTAACGTCTTTATTGATCCCAATTCATGAATATTGACCCCCATTTTTAGATTGTATGTATATAATATTCAACCTAAAGGTTGATTTGATCCTCAACAGTTCCACCGACAGCTGTAAAACCTAGGCAGCAGTGAAGAGTTATACTAGGGAAATAAGGGGTGAGGTAATGTTTTCCTGTTGCTTTCCTCACTGAGCCAGAAGGTAGAAGGTAGTCTGCCAAGCCATCAATTGACCCTAAAAGCGACACCTTCACTCCCTTCATCATAGGGATTGGCTGGTCAGAACATTGTTATACAGTACTGTAAAGTACATCACAATAAATCTTTCAGTCAAGATTTGCACATGGTAGCCAAATTGTCTCCTTACATTTCCTAGCAAATGCTGGTTTTGACAAAGCAACAACCTGCAGTCCTTTTATAATGTTCAATAATACAGTGTCCTCCATTTAATTTCCAACACATGGCTCTAGTTTTCAGTAGCCGATATGGGTAATGCTGTGTAAGGTGACCCAATAATTTAACACTTTTGATCCTATGATGAAACTTTACAATAATGATGTGAAAATATAAAAGTTCAAGATGTGATTTTTCT
Organism: Timema poppense; assembly: GCA_902141375.1. Taxonomy (NCBI): domain Eukaryota; kingdom Metazoa; phylum Arthropoda; class Insecta; order Phasmatodea; family Timematidae; genus Timema; species Timema poppense. The sequence continues at coordinate 24,171 of CABFOV010003406.1, read as the reverse complement.
TTTTAAATTTGAAAACTAGTTTTTGAGAAATTATAGGTCAAATATTTTTATATCATGTGTCATATGAAAGCTTTTAAAATAAGCTATAAAAGTTTTTCCCTAGCTTTATATCTCATTTCTAGCTTGAGTAATCATTTATTTTGTAATTGTGTGTCACTGTAAAATCGCAATTTTTTTTTTGTTGAGATATTAGAGTGTCGTAATTTAAAAAATTTGCAGATAAAAGTTTGTTTGAATAGCAAAATTTCATTTCCTGAAATTTGAGAACTAAGAATGGAAGGCATCGCGCAATCAAGTTTGCATTCCTTAAAGAAACAATATCCAAGTTTGATAAAACTGCTGTCGGTATAAAATAGGATAACTTTGTTTAGTCTTATGTTGTGCATTAGGTCTAGTGACAAAAAAACACTATTAGCAACTTTAATTAGATTGACCTTTGGCTAAAGTCAAAATAGTGGTGAACATTACTTGAAACAAGCGACAAATGACAGTGTAATGCGCCTAGTGAATTAAACTGTTAACAGGCCACTATTGTCATATTGTATGGGGTGGAGGGAGCATCATAAGCTGTGTCACTGCTGGGGGTGGAGGGAGTATCATAAGCTGTGTCACTGCTGGGGGTGGAGGGAGTGTCTTATAAGCTTTGTCACTGCTGGGGGTGAAGGGAGCGTCTTATAGGCTGTGTCACTGCTGGGGGTGGATGATGAAGTGTTTTATAGGCTGTGTCACTGCTGGGGGTGGATTATGAAGTGTCTTATAGGCTGTGTCAATGCTGGAGGTGGAGGGAGCATCTTATAGGATGTGTCACTGCTGGGGGTGGAGGAAGCGTCTTATAGGCTGTGTCATTGCTGGGAGTGGAGGAAGCGTCTTAAAGGCTGTGTCGTTGCTAGGGGTGGAGGAAGCGTCTTATAGGATGTGTCGCTGCTGGGGGTGGATGAAGTGTCTTATAAGCTGTGTCACTGCTGGGGGTGGAGGGAGTGTCTTATAAACTGCGCCATTGCTGGGGGTGGATGTCGTGTCTTATAAGCTGAGTCACTGCTGGGGGTGGAGGGAGTGTCTTATAAATTGTGCCACTGCTGGGGGTGGAGGGAGTGTCTTATAAACTGCGCCACTGCTGGGGGTGGAGGGAGTGTCTTATAAACTGCGCCACTGCTGGGGGTGGAGGGAGTGTCTTATAAACTGCGCCACTGCTGGGGGTGGAGGGAGTGTCTTATAAACTGCGCCACTGCTGGGGGTGGAGGGAGTGTCTTATAAACTGCGCCACTGCTGGGGGTGGAGGGAGTGTCTTATAAACTGCGCCACTGCTGGGGGTGGAGGGAGTGTCTTATAAACTGCGCCACTGCTGGGGGTGGAGGGAGTGTCTTATAAACTGCGCCACTGCTGGGGGTGGAGGGAGTGTCTTATAAACTGCGCCACTGCTGGGGGTGGAGGGAGTGTCTTATAAACTGCGCCACTGCTGGGGGTGGAGGGAGTGTCTTATAAACTGCGCCACTGCTGGGGGTGGAGGGAGTGTCTTATAAACTGCGCCACTGCTGGGGGTGGAGGGAGTGTCTTATAAACTGCGCCACTGCTGGGGGTGGAGGGAGTGTCTTATAAACTGCGCCACTGCTGGGGGTGGAGGGAGTGTCTTATAAACTGCGCCACTGCTGGGGGTGGAGGGAGTGTCTTATAAACTGCGCCACTGCTGGGGGTGGAGGGAGTGTCTTATAAACTGCGCCACTGCTGGGGGTGGAGGGAGTGTCTTATAAACTGCGCCACTGCTGGGGGTGGAGGGAGTGTCTTATAAACTGCGCCACTGCTGGGGGTGGAGGGAGTGTCTTATAAACTGCGCCACTGCTGGGGGTGGAGGGAGTGTCTTATAAACTGCGCCACTGCTGGGGGTGGAGGGAGTGTCTTATAAACTGCGCCACTGCTGGGGGTGGAGGGAGTGTCTTATAAACTGCGCCACTGCTGGGGGTGGAGGGAGTGTCTTATAAACTGCGCCACTGCTGGGGGTGGAGGGAGTGTCTTATAAACTGCGCCACTGCTGGGGGTGGAGGGAGTGTCTTATAAACTGCGCCACTGCTGGGGGTGGAGGGAGTGTCTTATAAACTGCGCCACTGCTGGGGGTGGAGGGAGTGTCTTATAAACTGCGCCACTGCTGGGGGTGGAGGGAGTGTCTTATAAACTGCGCCACTGCTGGGGGTGGAGGGAGTGTCTTATAAACTGCGCCACTGCTGGGGGTGGAGGGAGTGTCTTATAAACTGCGCCACTGCTGGGGGTGGAGGGAGTGTCTTATAAACTGCGCCACTGCTGGGGGTGGAGGGAGTGTCTTATAAACTGCGCCACTGCTGGNTTAGAGGCTGTGTCGCTGCTGGGGGTGGAGGGAGCGTCTTAAAGGCTGTGTCGCTGCTGGGGGTGGAGGGAGCGTCTTAAAGGCTGTGTCGCTGCTCAAGGTGGTGGGAGCGTCTTAAAGGCTGTGTCGCTGCTCGAGGTGAAGGGAGTGTCTTAAAGGATGTGTCGCTGCTCAGGGTGAAGGGAGAGTCTTAAAGGTTGTGTCGCTGCTGGGGATGGAGGGAGTGTATTATAAGCTGTGTCGCTGCTGGGGGTGGAGGGAGTGTATTATAAGCTGTGTCGCTGCTCGGGATGGAGGGAGCGTATTATAAGCTGTGTCGCTGCTCGAGTTGGAGGGAGTGTCTTATAAGCTGTGTCGCTGCTCGAGTTGGAGGCAGCGTATTATAAGCTGTGTCACTGCTGGGGGTGGAGGGAGCGTATTATAAGCTGTGCCGCTGCTCGGGATGGAGGGAGCGTATTATAAGCTGTGTCACTGCTGGGGGTGGAGGGAGCGTATTATAAGCTGTGTCACTGCTGGGGATGGAGGGAGCGTATTATAAGCTGTGTCGCTGCTCGGGATGGAGGGAGCGTATTATAAGCTGTGTCACTGCTGGGGGTGGAGGGAGCGTATTATAAGCTGTGTCGCTGCTCGGGATGGAGGGAGCGTATTATAAGCTGTGTCACTGCTGGGGGTGGAGGGAGCGTATTATAAGCTGTGTCGCTGCTCGGGATGGAGGGAGTGTCTTATAAGCTGTGTCGCTGCTCGAGTTGGAGGGAGCGTATTATAAACTGTGTCGCTGCTCGGGATGGAGGGAGTGTCTTATAAGCTGTGTCGCTGCTCGGGTTGGAGGGAGCGTATTATAAGCTGTGTCGCTGCTCGGGATGGAGGGAGCGTATTATAAGCTGTGTCACTGCTGGGGGTGGAGGGAGCGTATTATAAGCTGTGTCGCTGCTCGGGTTGGAGGGAGCGTATTATAAGCTGTGTCGCTGCTCGGGATGGAGGGAGCGTATTATAAGCTGTGTCACTGCTGGGGTTGGAGGGAGCGTATTATAAGCTGTGTCGCTGCTCGAGTTGGAGGGAGCGTATTATAAGCTGTGTCGCTGCTCGGGATGGAGGGAGCGTATTATAAGCTGTGTCACTGCTGGGGGTGGAGGGAGCGTATATAAGCTGTGTCACTGCTGGGGGTGGAGGGAGCGTATTATAAGCTGTGTCGCTGCTCGAGTTGGAGGGAGCGTATTATAAGCTGTGTCGCTGCTCGGGATGGAGGGAGCGTATTATAAGCTGTGTCACTGCTGGGGGTGGAGGGAGCGTATATAAGCTGTGTCACTGCTGGGGGTGGAGGGAGCGTATTATAAACTGTGTCGCTGCTCGAGTTGGAGGGAGCGTATTATAAGCTGTGTCGCTGCTCGGGATGGAGGGAGTGTCTTATAAGCTGTGTCGCTGCTCGAGTTGGAGGGAGCGTATTATAAACTGTGTCGCTGCTCGGGATGGAGGGAGTGTCTTATAAGCTGTGTCACTGCTCAAGTTGGAGGGAGTGTCTTATAAGCTGTGTCGCTGCTCGAGTTGGAGGGAGCGTATTATAAGCTGTGTCGCTGCTCGGGATTGAGGGAGTGTCTTATAAGCTGTGTAGCTGCTTGAATACTCTGTGGATAATTTGAAGAGCTACAGATACTATCATAGTGGAACTTCATAGATCTATATGTGTGGTGGAATGAACTGTACTCATATTATCTTGTAGCTTCATAGGAGTTTACCCAGGTGTTACCAAACACCAGAGCTCAGTCAGTAGCTCGTCTGCCTACCAAACTAAGGGTCCTGGGTTCAATTCCTGATATGACCAAAAAATGTATCATTGGTGAAATGTGAGTTTCTCCTATGAAATTGATGAATTAATAGCTGTAGGCTGGTTTTTATGTATGTTCTAGATTTAAATCAGTTTATGAGTTGTGTACTAATATAATCAGTCAGAAAGTGCACATCAAATACCTTAAATAAAATAAATAAATTCTTTGTACAGCCAGATGTAATAACGTTTCACGACCAACTCAGTCTCGTTTCACGTGTCTGTCTGGCCATGGGCTGTGATTTTTATATAAGCGTTATATGTTGTTCCCCAATAAGCAAGATTTACCACTTGTCTGGAAGTTAGCTTAAAGTAAGAGGGTGTTAAGAGGTGGGTTATAATAATATCCTGAAACAAGAATGGGGCACCAATAACGGTTTGACTTCCGGTGTAAGTGTTCATAAATGCAGGTCGTCCTTCCTGGTCAAAAGCCGCAGTAATGTGCTGATCTGAGGACACTATTTTGTGATGTTACATATACTAATATTCCCCAAACCTCCCCTAGAGCACGGTTTCCCAAACAAAAGATTTTTATTCCAACAGCAAAGTTAGTTCTGTTGAGGGATGTCTCGGATGAGTCAAGGAGTTGAACAGTATCCAGCCACATTGGTGATAATTCCGTTTCACACTAGATATAGGAACCGGGTGAGGACTGGTTCCTACAATATGTAGGGAGTGACTATGTGAACACGAGTGTTTATCAATGCAATGGCTGGAAGAACACAAAAGGTGTGTAATCAGACTTTATAGAAAAAGAGATCACATAGTAAAACAGCAACAGTAATAACAGAATAATCCAGCTAGACTCAATAACTACTCCCAACTACAGATAGGCGCTTAACTTTTTTTCCTTTAATAAATATACTTAACTGTTATCTTTAAAAGTAAATATTTTCACCCACCCTATGCCAGAGCATTCTAATAAATTACAATCACAAACTACAAAACTAACTAATTCTTGGATTATTTTTTTAAGGACCAAAGCCTTTTTTCGTTTATTGAGGTAGTTGTAATATATATTTGGAAGAAGGTACAGGAAAGGTGGATAGAAACATATAAAAGGGACGAACACAATATGGCCTTTACAATGAAAAGAACACAGTTCACACTTTACATTGCCGCCACTGGACAAAGAGGTAATGGCTGCCTCTTGAATAAAAATCGATTGATACCACCCAATCCCCCGACCTAGGTTTCATTCTATCAGAACTTATCAAGGAGTAGTGTAAAACGGGCAACACAACTTCCTAAAGGAGGAAACAAAAAAAAAGAGGAAAACGAAATGAGTATAGAATGATATGACACTTAAGATAGGAACATGCAAAAGAAACAAATAACATAAAGACACAAGAAATGAACATAGGATGCAAATATACATAATATATATCTCTAAGGAAAACCTCTTTTAGGAAGTGGCATTGCGTGTTTCACATTCCCTCTTGACGAGTTATGATAGAATGAAACCTAGGTCGAGGGAGTGGGAGATAATGATTGATTTTCTTCAAGAGGCAGTCATTACCTCTTTGTCCAGTGGCAGCAATGATATATATATATATATATATATATATATATTATATTTGGAAGAAGGTACAGGAAAGGTGGATAGAAACATATAAAAGGGACGAACACAATATGGCCTTTACAATGAAAAGAACACAGTTCACACTTTACATTGCCGCCACTGGACAAAGAGGTAATGGCTGCCTCTTGAATAAAAATCGATTGATACCACCCAATCCCCCGACCTAGGTTTCATTCTATCAGAACTTATCAAGGAGTAGTGTAAAACGGGCAACACAACTTCCTAAAGGAGGAAACAAAAAAAAAGAGGAAAACGAAATGAGTATAGAATGATATGACACTTAAGATAGGAACATGCAAAAGAAACAAATAACATAAAGACACAAGAAATGAACATAGGATGCAAATATACATAATATATATCTCTAAGGAAAACCTCTTTTAGGAAGTGGCATTGCGTGTTTCACATTCCCTCTTGACGAGTTATGATAGAATGAAACCTAGGTCGAGGGAGTGGGAGATAATGATTGATTTTCTTCAAGAGGCAGTCATTACCTCTTTGTCCAGTGGCAGCAATGATATATATATATATATATATATATATATAACTCTAGGAGTGTAAGCCCTGCTTAGAATAAAAGTCCCAGCAGTCATGAAGAAGATCCTCCGTCTTCCCTTCATAAGTTCTCTGGCCAGATAACAAGAAGAGATTAAGTTAAAATTAGCAAACACCTTGTACCTCACCTGGACTACATAATCTGGGGAACAATAGGCTAGTAAATAGAAATAAAATTTTGAAAGAGTCTAGGTTACCAGGGGCTGAAGGCAGTACTGTAATTACTGTAGAGCTAGGCCTTTTGTTGGGATCACAAAGGTTCAGCAGTTTTAAATTGAGCGCGAGTTACCTGCTTGTTGTTGGCAGCAGTGATGGTGAGGTCTGAGAAGTAGCCCTCCTCTAAGGCAGGCAACAGAGAAAAAGTAGAGAGGACGGGCGAATTGAACTCGCCAGAGAAGACTCGCCGACATTGTAAAAGGCACCAGCTCTCGCAAGACAGCAACATCGTGTCTTGATTCTCTGGGTGCTCAGCCTGGACAACATGAGCGACAACTCAAAGGGCTAATGAAGTTAAGATTTAGTGGAAATATACCCACATTTGTTTGGAGGGAAAGTGATAAACCATTTAAGGAAAATAAATTTCAATTCTCCTATTAAGGATTTGAACCATAACCTTTCTGTCAATGGCAAACCAGACTGGCTGGTATAACCTAAATCAACGGATCCTAACCTTTTCTTTACCACAGACCCCCTTCAAATATATTTTGTTGGTGCGGACCACCAAGACTTAACCCAAGATTTAAAACCTTGAAGTTTATCAAATATTTATTCAAAGTTAATCATGAAGGTTCTTCAAATTTTGAGGGAAGGAATAAATAAGTTAATCTGTTAATGCACACATTCATATTATAATAATTTTAAATACAAAATAATAATAATAATTGTCTTTAATTCTTGCTGGAAAAACTGAAATTACAAGCACATTTATTCAAGCCTTCGCGATTCCCCTGTGATTACATCATGGGCCCCTGGGGTCTGCAGACCACAGGTTAAGAACCACTGATCTAAATTACACCCCGGGTTAAATGCACTTGTATTAACTAAGATAATGTGTCAGGGATGAGGAAGGTTGAGTTTAGAGAAAGTGTACCTCCATTTGTGTGGTGTGAGAGTGGGAAACTACCTTTAGTACACCCGACCTGGAATCTAAGCTTCATCTCCCTGTCATTGGTAGTCAAGTCTATTGTGAGAGTGACACCCTAGACCATTCAACCACTGAAGTGGGTAATATTGATTTTCCAAATTTTTAAGGCTCAATCCAAATAGTCCCAGGATAAATTTCTCCAGCAACTATCTCATAAGTTGATTTGTTCCAAAGCTCAATACTTCATCACTTTTTTTAAATACCTTTAAAGAGCAATATTTAAAAAAAATAGTTGCATGATACTTTTAAATGTAAGCCTATACTTTTTAATTTTGCTCGGCTTGATTATGTGAAATCTGACATAAAATATACCACTAAAATAGATGTTTAAACCAATTAAATCATTAGGCCTGGATGTATTTAGCTACCCTATAATGCAGTGATTGTGTGAAAAAAACAAACCAAAACAGGGATTTAAACCATGGTTGCAGCACATAACATGCAGACCACTCCAGAGACCATTGCAATGTCATCTGAAAAGAGTGTGCTTGTTCCACTATGGTCTATCCTAGAGAACTCGATAGTTTTAATGTCAGTGACATAGTGCAGAGTGCCCAGGTGGCGGGACTACTTAGTTACAGCAGTACACTCTGCGGTACAATGAAAAGTATAAGACCTTGGCATACAAATAGAACTGAATAACCTGGCTTCAAACACCTATCAGGGTGTAATATTTTTATATTTAAATAAATAAAACACTACACCAGACTATAACACTAGACCAGGTATGTCAAACTTATTTCATCGTAAGGGCCTTATTAAAGAGTGAAAATAATGGGGGTAAGGAGGACATTAAAAAAAAATCTCCACTGTCATTATCTTAACCCTTTTCCTGGCTCAGGCAATGAGCAGCGTCTGTTTGCCCAAATGTTCCCATGCGTTAACGTGAATCAACATCATTGCATTAAGTTATTATAATGCCATCTATCAATGAACCACTACTTTTAGCCAGTCTGAGTACTTTATATTAAAGCTGATAGATGAGAAAAACTCTTTTTTTTACCTCCATTACTGTTTCCCGCCAGTGGCCTGGGTCAGTTTTTTATTCAAACCATATATTTTCCACTACCGGCTTGCTAGGCCTGTCGTAGCTTCACATGGCCTTTAAGCTAACTTAAGACTAGGATAGGAACAACCAGTCCCCACTGTTTATTTATCAATGTGAAAGGGTAATCTCATATTTCATCAATGATAAATTTTTCAGCCACACTGGCAGATAAAAGTGTACAAGTAGAAAAATGGCTGATGGCGCTAAGCAGATAGCTGTGCTACATGCGCACCAGGGAATGAGTTAAGTAAGGTAAAAAAAAAATCAAACTTAGTATCTTATTATTACAAACATTAAAGTAGGTCCCTAAATAAAACAATAAGATTAACCCTATATCCTTTAAAAAATGTTTGAAAGCTTTTTCTTACAGCAACAACGTGAATGTCTGGTTTTAAATCTTGTGGGTCAGTTCACTTGTAATATTGTTGACAAGCGTGTGAGATCTTTCAGATGTTTGGTTCACTTTCATGTGAAAAAACAACTGTTACCACACAATTTTTTTTACCAAACATTGTTATATGTGGTGAACAAATTCAACAGCTTTTGGGAATTGATCTATGTCGAGGAAAAAGTACTGGTACATAAGTTAATTGGTTTACCAACTTCACATGCCAGAATTTTCCAAATTATAAGATATTCCCAAATACTGTTTTCCAAAATGTTGTATTTCCTCGATGTTTATAAGTTAAAACGAATATGTTCCCATTGCATGATAGATCATCTGCTTGACATGCCTGCATTAAACAGTGAATGATGAATACTTACCCTAAATTCAATAATGTGTCCCGTGCAACCGGCCCCAAACCTCAGAACCACTCCAGACAGGGAGGATTTGTAAACCTCGTATGTCTCGCATTGAAACAAAGGGAACTGTTTGGCCCCTTCTGAGAGAGTCCATGTTACGTCCCCCATGTTGTCTAAGCTGAATCGAGTCCTGCATCGTCCCAGCACAAAATACACACTCTTTAGCTTGAATTCACTATTAACAGCCCTATTTAGTATACTACAACAATCGTGAATAAAATAAATTAGTTGAAGAACCAAGTATTTTATATAAAAGAATTTATGTATATTTTAATTGAGAGCTCACCCTTCTATTCCAGACTTCCCAGGGGCGCCTGTTTCCGCCAACGGGATACAGCTGACAATCTAAAATAAATGCAAAGAAAAAATATATTAGGTTAAGTTAGAGTTTAATTGTTATAAGCCTATTTGGATAAATAATTTAACCCATCATAATTTTGAGAAGAAAATCAATTGGGTTAGAATTAAAATGTTACTAAGAGAATTCATTGCGGTACATAATTTGAAATGGAATAATATTGTTTATTTCCAAACCCTATCCTACTACCTATCCCCTTGAGTGGCCACAACACATTTGTTTTAAATCAGATTATTGGAACCATCTTAAAAACCTGATGACAATAATACGTGAATAATTGTGAGATATGTTTGTACATTTATGCTTAGATTGCGATATTTTTGTATAGATAATTTAGTCTTAGTTGTAAAAAAATTATATCGACTATTAAATATTTTTGACTCCAATAACTATCTTTGTATCATAAAATAAAGTGGGAAAACTCTGAAAGGATAGCCAAACTTGTATTGGTAATATTCTAAAGTGAAAAGTGTTGATTTTGATAAGCGTAACTCTTCTTAAAATGTATTGAATAATAATTTTTATCTATTTGTCAGTTTGGTGTAGAGTGAAAAAAAAAGGTACTCATATGTCAAATAAAATTTCACCGAGGATCAAGTACAAACATAATGTAAAATAAATACGTATACAACATTCTAATCCATTCATATGATAGATATGAAGGTTGTGATTAAGAAAAAATGTTATTTTATAATCATGTAAGCTTCATAAAATTAATTTTACTCACTTCCCATGTTCCGATAAATTCGGCCATCACAGACACAGCAAAATACCCATAAAGTTTTCTACTCAATAGTAAACACTCACAACACAACCAACTTAAGTATCACTAGTTCACTACTACCAATGCCTACAAAACAATATTAAATTTGCCCCAAGGGAACAAAGATTAAGAGGACTTTTCGTTATCTAAAACTAATAGCCTGTTTGTTTTATTGATTTCTATAATATAAACAGATGGACATCTGTGTCTGAAATTTTCAAACCGTCGTTTGCATAGCATTGTGTAGGAGAAAAGGAAATCTTCGGGTATATTCTTCTAACTTAAGCCCATCAAAAGCAAGGTGGCATTTTTACATCATTCATTAATTTGATTGAATATAACAGATACATCAATGTGTGATTAATTAAATGAAATAGATGTGTTAATAAAGCTTTGAAGAGCATAACAAAGTTCGAAACTGGTGAGTTTTTTCTTTAACTAAATTTATGTAGGCTAATAAATACGATGATTTTTGAAGGAAGCTCGTTTGGAAGGGCTTATCTCGTACCAGAATCCTACACTATAGTAATATTTAAGTAGGATAAGACTTTCCAGAAGGGAATTTCTACTACCTTTCTAAATGGCCGTTTATACAACCAAAATACTAATATATTATAGTATTCTGGTACGAAATAAAGCCTTACACATTGGGATTCTTACTAAAATCAAGGTTTAGTAGATACCATAATATGGGGTGAATAGGGTCATAGGGGTGAAAAGGGACACAAATAAGAAAAAATCATCATCAATTTACTCAATTTAAACAAAGAGAAACTTCTTCTTGTGAAGGGAAATTATGTTTTCTTAAAACATCCCTTCATCTAATAAGCCATAAAGTGAGCAATGACCTTTTGATTTGTTGGCTTGGTAGACCTGTCAGTCAGCTGATGCTTTCGCACCATTTTAGGTTATCCATAAACTTTGTTTGGTGAACAAATCACAGTGGTTGAAATTGTGTTGTTTTTGCATCATTTAACTTTCTTATGTATATTAAGTTATATTACAACTTGACGATAATATTTTCTAAATGAATTATAAGTTTTTTTTAAAAAGAGAAGTGTTAGTCTCTAACATAAGATCTGGGGTCAATAGGGACAATGGGAAGAAACTACATAAGATACCCTCATTCAAAAATCAATTTACCAATGGACCCTAATGATGTGGAAAAGGCAATTCGGGCTGTTAAACATGGAATGCCAATACGTGCAGCTGCCAAAAAAATGTTAAAATATCCGCCTTGCATAGATATGTAGCCAACACAATTAGAGGTGTTATGGGTTATGGCTATAAAGTAAAAAGTTGGGCAAACATGTTAATCTTATAATTTTGAAGATGAAATGGTGCAGTGCATGTTGACGTGTCATTATTGGGGTTACCCGATCCGTACATTCGATATCCGATGTTTAGTGAAATATCACTTGGAAAGAGAAGGCACGAGAATTTCTAAATTCAAAGACAATATGCCAGGTGTAGATTAGGCTCTTACATTTCTTTCTAGACAAAAAGCTCGCTTCTCTAAAAGATTGTGTCAGAATGTGAAACGTAGCAGATTAAAAGTGTCCCCAACAGTAATTAAGGAGTAGTCTCTTGAAGGTGTTCATCCTGAAGCAATCATAAATTTTGATGAAACGTATCTTGTTGATGATCCAGGTTGACTCAAGCTGATCTTCAAAAGGGGGCTGCAAATACCCTAAAATAGTCATAAATTAAACCAGGTAAAATACATCAGTGATGTTTGCAGCAACTACTAATGGGACACTTTTACTACCCTACGCCATCTATAAGGCTCAGCATCTGTATGACTTGTGGACCGAAGGTGGACCTCGTGGAGCTTGATACAATCGAATCAAATCAGGCTGGGTGCATGGCTGCTGTTTTCTTGATTTTTCTGATAAAATAATCATACCTTATTGCAAATGTTTAGTGGGCAAAAAGGTGGTTATAGGTGACAACCTGAGCTTCCACTTGTCTCCTGCCGTTTTCAAACTGTGCGAAGATAATGAGATTGCTTTAGTCATTTGGACAGCTAATTCAACGCATTTGACCTAACCGCTTGACTTGGCGCTCTCCAGACCCATGAAAAGTGCCTGGTGCCAAGTGATGGAATTGTGGGATATGAATAAAGGATGTGACAAACCTTCAGAGAAAAAGATGTTTCCAAAGCTGTTGAAACAAGCCCTGGACTCAATGGAGGAGAACATAGAAAGGAATATTATGTCAGGGTTCAACAAAGGAGGGATACATCAACTAAATAAAGAAAGAGTTTTGGAGACACTACGATGAAGAACCTGGAAGAAACGTGGATGTGAACAGAAGTTTAACAAACTACCTTAAAGAAATGCATTACGGCAATGAACATACCGGTAGTGACGTACGAGGCCGCAAGAAAAGGCTGGTACAGTTGGGAGAAGTGTTTCTGTAGCAGACTTTATCATTTCGGCAGGCGAAAGTAGTTCATCATCTGATGATGAAGAAAAAGATCAGGCAGCCGGTCACAAAGAACAGGCAATAAAAGACGGGACCTGTGTGAAAGTGAAATTCTTATACGATCGAGGTGTGGAAAAATGATCATAGGAAAAGTACTGAGAGTGATACACCCGGGACAGAAATACTTTGGATCTTTTCTCCGACAATCTGCAAATATGGCCAACATTTACATATTTCCCAATGTAGCTGATGAGTTTGAGTTTCAGCAGGCACAAGTGATAACAGTTCTGAACCCACAAGATATAACGAGGGAAATACATCAATTTAGTGACTTGTGATGAGTTTTGGTCCGGTTTATGTTGTAATATGTATTTTTTTAAACTTAATTTTAAAAGATTAATAGTGTGTTAACCCCAATATACACTGGTGTACCGTGAATACAAACTTTAACCACTAGAACTCCACCATCAAGCATACATTGTGCATTTACCCCGTTTAACTGCAAAACCGGCGCTACGTATGAAGCAAGAAAACACGCTAGCCGACAACACTGATCACCGCTAACGATAAACAATATCTGAAGCCGGGCCTCAATGTGATATTGTTTACTCAGGCCTAAATTGAAGTAGTGCTTAATGCGCAAGCACGGCCTTGTGAATGTTGTTGGAGCTGTAGTGCAAAGTGTGCTTTCCCCCCCCCCCCC
>CABFOV010003406.1:0-10570 GCA_902141375.1 Timema poppense | reverse complement strand
TATTGTTTTCCCAGGCCCCATGTGATCATCTGCCTAACGGGCCAACACGGCCTTGTGAATATTTTTGGAGGTGGTGTGGCAAGTGTGCATTTCCCCCCCCCCCCCGTTATTGTTTGGTACCTATCGGTGTTGTGCGCAGGTGCCGATGAGGTAATCTGAGAACTCATTGGCTGTGAATGACATCATCCTTATGTCATACTTTCCTTCCATATTTCCCCCGCTGTTACAATCTGAATAAGCAAGTGCCTAGCAATGTTCTTTACTCTTTGATGTCAATAGTTCTAAGGACCATATTAGGATGTAAGTAGTTGTTATGTTGGGGATTTATATAATTTTTCTTTGGTTTTACATAAGTGGCTAGGGTCTGCTTTTAACTATAAATATGTATCCGTCTCATTTTGCATTTCAAGAAGTTAACTTTGATTTATATTATGTCTTTCGTGCTTGACTATTATGATTTCTAAGTTGATAATCTGTTGCGGAAATAGTTTTAATAATAACTGTTTATTACTGCTAATTTTGTTGTTTTGAGATTACATTAATAAATGACCTTTGATCCATCCGATCATGTTGGAGTTTGTTGTTATAGTTTTGGTCAGGGGGTTAGGTCTTAACGCACTAGCGTGACATTTTTCCATATGCATTTTATTGACGAGTCAGTCGTTAGACATTTGAATTGGATATAACACTTATATGTCTTATAGAATTCCTATTACCTGATTGTATATTACGGGCATAATCCTTAGCTTTATTATTATAACATTTCTATGTAGTCATTTGATATTTCCACTTGCCCTGAATTTAATCATTTCTAAACTAATTATAATTTTCGTAAATATGAGAGTTATTCATATTTTGTTTATAAATGTCAAATATATTGCGTAGAAATCGCAGTCTCAATAAATCTTGTGTTAATATAAATTTATATTTTTATCTGTTATAAATAAACTAGCCGAGAGGCCAATATTATTACCATTCATGGTTTTGCTTAAAGTCAGGGCTTTATTTAACTTGATCTCTCATTCTCTGATGTTGTTAAATGGTTAGGTCCTCACACCTGGGTTTGGTTAGGTAGGGTAGTGATGATTAAAGATCCCTGATGATTAACACGTATATTTACTTTTGAACGACACTCTCGCTGTGGTGGTATTCTGGGGCGTTCCTGGTTAGTTAGGGAAAAGACGCTACCACCACGGGGGAGGGTTGACTGAAATAGGGACATTAAGCTAAAATAAATTAAATGTCCCTATTGGCCCCAACATTGGGGGGAATAGAGACACGTCTTAATAAATTTATAAGTAAGGTAACGGTAACATAACAATTTTATTCTTGTAGAAAATATAAACATAAGTAAACATTTTGTCACATTTATAAAAAATTATTGGGTTGATATAAACTAATTGGCTTAATAGTACATAGGTAAAAACAATAACAATTGTCCCTATTCACCACATTTTACGGTGCCATACTTCTTACAAGCCTATAACCTAAATGTCATTTGAACGTAAGACTTCTACACAAAGTATGCCATTCAAACACTCAATATAATATGGTTTCTGAAACCAATATACAAGTTAATAGCCAACTCTAATTATAAGTGTAGTCTTGGCAGACTGTAGCGACATGGATAATAACTACATATTTAAATATAGTCAAGATTGTATTAGTATTTGTACAGTATTACCTGTAAAACAGAATTTTATATCCTTTAATGTAACTGTTTCTTCAGGCAAGTGTGGTACAATACTTCACTACTTTTCAAACAATAACCCTTTTATTCATCAGAGACATGTTTTTGTATAAGAAAATTAAAGTAAACCGTTAGATCTGTCCCTCCACAATGAATCAGACGATAAACTTGAGCGTCACGTTTTGGTTTTTGGCAATGTGTATGTTCATGTTTATCCAATATAATATAGAGATCACTGGTGGCGACACATGGTCCATGTTTACTATAGTCTAGTGCTATTATCAGATTTATTAAGAACTTTACCCTAAACCATGGCTAATATAATTAATTATTATATTCATAAAAAATAACTGATTAATTTTTCGAACGGGACCAGATGGCAAAAAAAAGCCATGTTTTCAAAACCAAGTAAGAAGATGTGATTGATATTTTTGTCATTCTTTTATTTTGTCTTTATATTATTTTGTATCGCAATTTCGGAGATCTATTCTACTTTATTATTTTGATCAACAATAAATAATGTGACCTGTTATTTAAATAAACACGATCTTAAATTTTAAATGCAACTGAAATTGCATCAAACTTAAAAATAGGGATTTTTCACATTAAATGCTATTTCTACGGCTTTGGACAGAGATGAAAAAAAAAAATGAAATTTGGTTTCGACTTCGGCTTCAGCCAAAGAATTGACCTTCGGCCGGACATTGATAATAATACTTTCTAAAAGCCTATAACCTAAGTGATCGTTTGAACGTATAGCAACTACACAAAGTTTGTCATTCAAACGAATGTAATCACGTTTTAAGATACCTTATTCATTATATTGATCGAACTTTCAATATATGATTTCTGAAACCAATACACAAGCTAATAGCCAACTTTAAATATAAGTTTAGTCTTGGAAGACTGTAAAAATCATGGATGATAGCTACATATTTAAATACGTTAAAGATTGTGTTCGTATTTGTACAGTATTACCTGTAAAACTGAATCGTATATCCTTTAATGTAAATTATTCTTCATGCAAATGTGGTATAATAGTTCACAATTTTTTTTTTTTTAAATAACACTTTTATTAATCAGAGACATGTTTTCTCATAAGAACATTGAAATAAACCGTTAAATCTTTCCCCCCACAATGAAGCAGACGATAAACTTGGGCGTCACGTTTTGGTCCTTGGCAATTTATATGTTTATGTCCATCCAGAAGCGGATTTACACTATAGGCCCATTAGGCATGGGCCTAGCGGTGGAGACTTTGGGGGCGGTACATTTTTGATAACATTATTTTTATTATAATATTTTGTTTTTAATATAAACGTTTAAAAATTATTGACTAACATTATCGAAATAGTTCAAGTTAAAGCCAGAACGGTCATATTTCTTTTTAAATAACTTTACTTTGCAATCGTTTTGTAACTGACTTTAACCATCAACAATGAACATACTTAATTATCTTTCCAAACTCGTAAGGAGTTGCATCACACGATGGTATCAAGTATCTACTTCTATCATAATGCGTCAGAGCTAAGTCTGATGATAAAATGGCTTTTGCTTTAGTGAATGCCCATCCATGGTTTTGAATCCAATGCCATGGTGTATCCTTATCTAGAAGACGTTTCCAAAACAGTAACTTTGTCCATCAGGAATTTCTCAAAAAAATAGAGAAGTCCTAAGAAAGCTTAAAGTTCTGTTTTGTTCTTAAGTGCTGGTGCTTTTTGTATGAATTCAACCTTGTCTTGTAGGGGGCTAATACCTTGAGCGTCTACCTGAAAACCTAAAAACGACACCACTGGAACTCCACACCTGCACTTGTCCTTCCTTAACCGCAACCCTGCATAACTTAATCCTTGTAGTACTTCCTATACTCTGGAATTATGTTATTCTCTATCATTGCCCGATATAAATATGTCATCCAGGAATACCGCTGTACCTGGTATACCTGCTAGTGCTGCAATAATTCCAAAAGGCATTCTTGTCACGTGCATAATGCCTTTTGGTGTGTTAACCATCAATATTTTAGAAGATTCTTTATCCACTTTAACTTGGTCATAAGCATGTGAAAGACCAAGCTCAGAAAATATGGTTTCACCTATTAGTCACGAAAAAGCTTGTTGTGCCTCACTGTTCAGTCGGCCCTTGTATATTTCTTCCGCACTTGCACAGGTCTCACCACCCACCCTCTATACTGCCTGGACCGCTCTACATACCATGTTCTTTAAGCCATCCATGACGAGTTCCCCACTGTACTCAGTGCCCATGAGAACTCCTATTGGCTCGCTTGGCGGCCACTATTGTTCACGTTTTCCCGCGCAAATGGTAAGCTCCCTTTTCTCTCATTGGACAAGGCCATGCAGCAGTGGAGGGTATTTAACACGGTGGTTCCTCGGTCATAGGCCAGTCAGAAATTGACTACCCAACCCGGGTGTGCCACCTGTTTGAAGGAGCTAATAAATTGTCTTATGTTACGAAAGAGCAATATTGTTTTAACCCCCCCTCTATCTCTCCACCACCACCCTACCTACCACTACGACTCACGTTTCTGGAACATCCTCAAGTTCCACCGCAACAAACGTTGCCGGGACATCCTTACATTCCACCGTGACTCACGTTGCTGGGACATCCTTCTGTTCTACCATGACTAACGTTGCCGGAGCACTCTTGCTGACCTTTTTCCTACCCCTACCCACACGTGTCTGAACACAACGTCACCGTCGTCATGACGTCAACCAGTTACTCCCGAAGCCGCAGCAAGGTATAACAAGCTTCAGTTGCAGTTGGTAAAATGTATTTGTTAGGGCATAGTGCTTTATTAACTGTACTCTGGTAGTCCCCACACAACCGAAGAGATCCATCCCACTTTGGCACAATCACTAGGGGTGCAGCCCTCTTCGAAAATTATACTGGTCTGTTTAGTTCTTCATAAATTAACCTTGTAATCTCTCGATTAGCATCGTCTACCAGTGCTAGTGGTATTGGATGGCTCCACAGATACTGAACTGAGGGGTCCATTTTTAATGAAACTAGTAGTCCAACATATTCTCCTAGTTTGAGATCTTCAAAAGCTGAGAATATCCGTACTGGCTTCATGAAATTACTATCAATGATATGGTGAATTCCTTGCACCTTAATTCCAAACTCGGTGAACCAATTTCTCCAGAGGAGGCTTGGATCATTTCTTGCAACTACAGCTACGGGCAGAGTATCAGACAGACCATTGTATGTGGCCTCCACATTATACCAACCCAGTATACAAAGGGGCTGTTTTGTTCCCCAGGTGCAAAGCTGAATATCGGAACTCATAGGTTTTGGTTTAGAGGTCCATATTTTTTCATAGGTTACTGAGCTGGTAACTGTCAGGGCTGCCCTTAAATCGATCTCCATGTTATGTTTAGTTCCATTCAACATCATATTTATGTGGAAGGGTGGGTTGTCTCTAGTCTCAGACCCCTTAGAAAACAGCTGATATGCCATATCTAATTCTGTTCTTGCAGGTTCCATGGGTGCTAAATGGTTTGTTTGTGGGTGTTGAACTCTTTGTTTAACGTCATTTTGTCTCTTAGAGCTACATGCCCTTTATATGTGGCCCAACTTTTTACAAAAACGACATATCGCATTCGTCCATGGATATTAAGAGGTTAGATGCTCTTTGTCACAATGATAACACCGTTGGTCCTTTTGTTGGCTTGGAGAAAATCTCTGTTGATTATTGGCACCTCTTGGTTGAGATTGGTGGTTTCTAGATAGTCTGTGCACTTCCATTGGGCCTGATTCGTGGTCTTGATACCAAACCGGTGTTGCGGAAGTTGGCCGCATCCCACGTTGATGTTGTTCCACTGCTTCGCTACTTACTGCTATGGAAATTACCTCCCCTAACTTCATTTCGTTTTTAGAACGTATTTCGCGCTGAAATGTCTCATCCGCGACCTCCTGCACTAAACGATCACGCAGCATCCGATTTGTAAATATTCCAAAGTTACAACGGTTGGACACCTCTCTCAAAACAGCCAAATATTCCACAATGGACTCGCCAGTTCACTGATCATTTTTGCTGAAATTGAAAGTGTGTACAATTTCATTGTGTTTTGGTGCAAAATGGCCGTTTAAAACACTAATTAACTCACCAAATAATTTATAATCGGGATACTCTGGCGCCACTAACGCAGTTAAGCGATACAATGTTTTATTCCCGATCACACAAAACAATATAGGCTAGACCGTTTATTCTTATCGTCGATTATGTCATTAGCAATGAGAAAATGTTCCAACCTCTTTGCGCAGTTCGTTCACGTGTGTGGTTGGGTAATATCGAATTTCACAAAACTTGATAAAAACGCTGCCACTATGTACCCTTCGGTGGCTTGACCTATATCATGGTTTAACACATGAATCACCTCGTCACCAAACTGTTATGTCCTTACACATACACATATTTAGTCTTGCACACGAACCACATAGCTAACGCATGATATAACGCTAATAAGACAAAATATAAAGTCTAGGACCAGAACATGTTGTCCATCACTTCCTGCCATAACTACTCTAGTCAGTTCAGTTCAGATTGACCAACTCAATCTACACACATCCCGGCTATAGAGTATATTACACCAGGACATAAGTCTGAAAATCTAGCTGAAGCAGTAATGAACGTTTTGGATACAAATTATATCGACATTACTGACTGTATAGGCCAATCTTACGACAATGCAATCAATATGTCGGGAGCATATACGGGTTTACAGGCCCGCATCAAAGAAAAATAAATAATCCAAAAGTGCATTATGTGCCCTGCGCAGCACATTCATTAAATTAAGTCGGCACTAGTGCCGTAACCTGTTGTCAGGAGGCTTGCTCATTTTTTAATCTAGTGCAAAACATTTACAGCTTTTTCTATAGTCCTACACAACGCTGGGAACTAATCTTTTCTTTAATGGAATCAAGAAGAAAAACAGTAAAAAGTTCAAAAACACTTTGGTTGGCAAGAGAGGAAGTATGTATATATCTAAATGAAAATTGGGAGAGTGTAATCAAGGCTCTCACACATATTATCAATAATACCTGTGAGAAACCACTGGTGCGAAATGAGACTTCAGGTCTAATGAATCAACTTAATAAACTAGAGACAGCATTCATGATGACAGTCTGGAAGGACATAAGTATGAAATTGTAAAGTTTCAACTTAGACATTGAAATAGTGCATGGATTATTTGAATAACTTGACCAGTTTATAAGTTCTGTTCGTGGCATGTTCAACTATTATGATCAAAAATCCATGGATAAAACTGATATGAATTACGAATGCACTAATAAAAGATCAAAGAAGCGCAAACTTCATGCCGATGAAGAAAAGGTCACTGTAATTCTTCCTATTGGTAGAGAGAAATTTAAAGTTGAAGTGTTTTTTTTCTATACTTGATAAATTCCACACTGAATTAGTGAGGTAGAATGGATGCTCTAAATTAATGTCAGACACCTTCATGGTGTTCAGCAAATTTGAGGAAAGTTCTCCAGACGTTATTTCCGAGCACGCAGTGAAACCCCGGGCATTATATAAACATGATTTAAAACCTTCCTTCCCAAGTGAATGTGTACATTTTGCAGGACTTTTAAAAGGTTGTGGGATTAGTGATGTACCAATCGAGATGAGTAGATTTCTAAGAAGAGAGCGGTTACAGTCTATGTTTCCAAATGTTGACATTGCACTTAGAATATATCTTTGTACTGCACTTATAAACTGTTCAGCAGAACGCTTGTTTTAGGCTCTTAAAAGGCTGAAATCTTACCTTCGTTCTATTGTATAAGATAAGAGATTGAACGACATGTCCATTTTTAACATCGAATCCGATATTTTGACTGATAACCATCTCAACTATGAAGATTTGATCAACGAGTTTACAATCATCAACGTGAGATGCAAACTTCTATGAGTTATGAGTTTTTTTCATATTTATTTTAAAGTTTTCAGGTTCAGATACGCTCTTTTTTAAATTCTATTAACAACTTATATAACCTAACCAAAGTTATTTTAAAACAATTTATTTTATTTTTTGCTGGAGGGGGACGCATAGTATAATTGTTTCTAGGGGCTCAAATTTTTCTAACCCGCCTTTGTGTCCATCCAGTATTATATAACGATCACTGGTTTGTTTATACTTATATATTTTAAATTATTATACTACCCTGCTCATCAAACGAGTTAGAATGTGCTAATTGAATAAAATATATAAATTAAAATTATTTTATTTTATTGATAGGATCGAGTTAGATTTACAGTTGTATTAATCGTGGCTTTTAAATATGTTTATTTATTTAACCAATAAAAGAATTTTACAAAA
The DNA here is from genome assembly GCA_902141375.1 of Timema poppense. Lineage (NCBI taxonomy): Eukaryota > Metazoa > Arthropoda > Insecta > Phasmatodea > Timematidae > Timema > Timema poppense. Next base: position 2,545 of record CABFOV010003406.1, on the reverse strand, counting down.
TGTACTGTACACTCCTTTTTCACTTATACGATGTTCCTACTTTGTCGATTAACGCTATTACTAACCCTATCTCTTAAGTTGTATCATAGTGCAAACAATTAAGATAAAGTGACAGCGACGGCCGCTCTGTCACTATAGCTTGATTGTGGGCTTACTTTTAATGGTAAATGGAGAGTATTTTGAAGATTCGAAAATACAAATATAATAAAAAGCACAAAATTACGTACTGTAATATGTTGTAACATCACTTCCTACTACTATTATGACTCTTTTATGGTGTTATATAGCAACATTTTAAAATGAGTAATTCTTCTGCGATTATTATTAATTATTATTGATCTAAACATAAATATTTGTAATAGCTTTGTAATGGTGAGACACAGTCGAAGTAAGCTCAGTAAGATGCATCGAGCAAGCTGTGGCGTATATTCCATGCCTTGCCACAGTTGATCGTCTACATTATTTTTTAGTTAATGGTATCACTTATTTTGTTTTATCAATAAACAATTACAATGTTATGTTTCTATGTTAATTAAACAATACTCAATCACTACTTTGACCGGGTTGAACTATTCCACACCCACATAAACGTTTATTTAGGGGAGTTTGGGGTAAAACGCAGACTTGTAACTTGTAACTAAATATGTTACTAGATTACAAAGTTGAAAAGTTTATTGCTACAAGAATTTTAACTTGTATTTTAAAGGGTGCAGTAGAAAAGGTAGATGAATACTACAATACAGGTGGTTTATACAATATTATTATACGATTTTTACGTTTATTTTGCGCTATTTTAAGGTACCAGGTGTTTTATATAATATTAATATAAGATTTTTACGTTTATTTTATTGAGGCCTAGACCCTACAGACCTGAGCAATTTGACATAAGCTTGAAGAAGTAAGGGATATAATTTTTTTTCGGAAAATCCTCCTATACACGTTTTTTTAAAGGCGCTACAGTTTCCAAAACAGAATTTGTGTCAAGAGCACACAGTGGAGCCTTGATAGAAGATTAGATTCTATATTATTATTAGTACCGCTCACTATCACCCTCATACACAATATCACCTTCATACACAGTATCACCATCATACTATCACTATCATACTACCACCCTTATAGTAACGATCACTATCATACATATTATCACCTTCATACACAGTATCACCCTCGTACTCACAATCATCATCATACTCACTATCACCATCTTACTATCACACTCATACTCACTATCATCCTCATGCTTGCAATCACCATCATAATCACTATCACCATCATACTGAAACCCTCATACGCACTTTCACCATCTTCACCCTTATACAGATTATCAACATCATACTCACTATCACCTTCATATAAACTATAACCATCATACTAATACTCTCAAGCACACCACCACTATCATACTATCACCATTATACTCACTATCCCTATCATACTACCACCCTTATAGTAACGATCAACATCATACACACACTATCACCATCATACTATCACCCTCATACTCACTATCACTATCATACTACCACCCTTATATTAACGATCACCCTCATACTCACTATCACTATCATACTATCACCCTTATAGTAACGATCAACATAATACACACTATCACCATCATACTCACTATACTATCATACTCACTATACTATCATACTATCAGCTTTATAGTAATGATCAACATAATACACACTATCACCATCATACTATCACCCTCATACTCATTATCACTATCACTATCATAATACCACCCTTATAGTTACGATCACCCTCATACTCACTATCACTATCATACTATCAGCCTTATAGTAACGATCAACATAATACACACTATCACCATCATATACACTATCAAAATCATACTATCACCCTCATACTCACTATTACTATCATACTAACATCTTTATAATAACTATCACTCTCATAATCGCTATCACCATCATATTAATTATCACCATCACCTAACTTCAAAGGAACATGGAAAGATCCACGTAGATAATGTACGATTATTACATTAGGAGATCCCTTTGACAACGTTTTTTTAGTACAGGATAATATTTCCACTTCTGGGTTACGACTGATGTGGCCTAGACGAGCAATATCATAATATAATGTAGATAAATATTTTGGGCCATAGTGAATTATGTTCAAGTAAGAATGGTACTTTTCAGACTAAACTTATTGTACAGTACATCAAACATATTTTCTTATGAATTTTATAGCATTCAAAAATATTATTACTCCTAAACTAATTATTTAAATGGAAATTAATTGTGAACTATTTTAAATAATTTTATAATAATAAATAATAACATATACTTTTTACCATAACTTCAATCAATTTAAGCACATTCTTAGTATTGTTAAAATTTTATACTATTGTCAGTTTCAAAACAATAAATTTTTACTAAAATTCTTCGAGAAGTGTTTTGAAAACTAGTTTTTCTATGTCTTATTAATATATATGAAAAATTAATATTTCTTACCCTATCTTGTGACGAATATGAATGCATTTATATAATTATTGACCTTTAACAAAACCAAA
>CABFOV010003405.1:47116-57587 GCA_902141375.1 Timema poppense | reverse complement strand
CATTTCACCTCACAATCACCCTACCATTACACATTAGCGTAAGTGCGTATAACTCGAACGGGTAGTAAGACGCGGTGCTAATAATAATAATAATAATAATAATAATAATAATAATAATAATAATAATAATAATAATAATAATAATAATAGTGATTTTATCTTTAAAATGATATAAGATTTAGATTTAAATGCTTGAAAAACTTTAATAAAGAGTAGTTTTACGAGTTAAATACAATGTTACATATTCATTGAAATTGGTAGCTGGTTTTTCTAACCCTAAACAACCATTTCGACCTAGATTTTATTTTTTTAAATAAAGCTCAATCCTCTCAACGCAATGACTTTATCTTCGAACCCTTTTGAAGTTTTTCTCTTTACTCTAATTGACTTTAAAGCGATAAATCCTGACTGCAAACATCGAGTCGTACCTCTCCGAAATAAAGCTACACCCGCCATCTTGTTTGCTCAAAGGTCAATACAGTTAACCTGATGCGCACGCGATTCCCAACCAATGAAGATAGGGGAAGGTTTTTGGTTGGAAGGGGTGGAAATAGTTAAGGGGGGAAGGGAAGGAAGATTGGGGAGGAGGTGGAGAGTAAATATGACGTCACGTGTCGCGACTAAAACATAACAAAAAAAAAACAACAACCTCTGTTCTCTATGACATTTACATTTGCATAGTGAAACCGGGGATAATGTTTTCATCACAGCTCAGTGCCCACTATTGTGACAGCTCAGTGCCCACTATTGACAGCCCAGTGCCCACTATTGTGACAGCTCAGTGCCCACTATTGACAGCTCAGTGCCCACTATTGACAGCCCAGTGCCCACTATTGACAGGTTAGTGTGAGGTGACTCGTAAAGACAGAAATGGGTAACAGCTCAGCAACTAAAATAGACAGCATATTCCGAAAATTGAAAAATAACACCCAGAGAAGGGAATCGAACCCGTGACCTTTGGCTTAGTACGCCAATGCTCTGACCAATGAGCTATCCAGGATTCGTCCCGTCCTCAAGGTCATTCCTCACTCATATTTTAAGGCAGAGTCTATGATGGACGTGCGGAAATCGTCCGCTACAAAATGTGTGATTTTATTAAGATCACGAGCTATCAGATAACGCAGTCATCTCCAACTCGGTAGTTGGCTTATTGCTGCCATTTGTACATACAATTATTATAATTGTAAGGGATCGCATATTTAAGAATAAATAGCCAAAGCTATTATATATGCTTTAGTGAGGATTGGCGTACTAAGCCAAAGGTCCCGGGTTCGATTCTCGTGCCCAGGTGTCATTTTTCAATTTTAAGAATATGATATCTAGATAGAGTATATCCTCACTAAAGCATATATAATAGCTTTGGCTATTTGATTCTTACTATAGACAGGTTAAATGGGAGGTGCCACATAATACAAAAATGGGTGACCGGCAGAAACCGCAGCGCACAGGTTCAAGACCTGGCACATTGTGCCTAATCTTAACTATAGTAGCCATGATATACATATAAAGATATACATATTTAAACTAGATACATACATAAATACATATACATACCTAGTCACACCGTTCCCTTTATGGTATAGGCAAGAAACTGTGCATATAGATTAAAAAACTACGTACTTGTCCACAGACTTTCTCCACACTTCCCTATCCTTGCATACATCCATATAGCGAGTCATGCATGCTCTTTTATTCTTACAGTTCTTAATGTTTCTCTTTTTCACACATTCGTATACAACATTTAGCCACGTCTTACATGGCCTACCTCTTTCTTTTTATCCACACACTCTACCTTCATATATTTGCCTCATCACTCGAGCCACACTCGTCCTCTCAACATTCTCAAACCAACGTAAGACGTTTCTTTCACATTGACCTGTTGGGTTCCCTTTCAATCCACACGCCTTCAGCCCCCATTCATTGCTGGCTCTGTTCATACGAGGCTTTCCACAAACATTTTTTAACTATCTCATTCCAACCCGCATTCCCCTTGTTCTTGTATTTATTCTGACAAACATGTTTCACATCCATACAACAATGTTGGTGTTAACACAATTATTTTATATAATCTTATTTTGCCTCTTTCGATACTACGTACTTCATTCATACTACTTCTATTAGGCCTATAAGTTAGATATGGGGGTCCACGCATATATTTTGAATCAAATCTTAAATGTTCTATATAATCTTGAATCCAATCTCGAATCTTTAAATCTTTAAAAAAAGGATACATTTTTACTTTCTCGCTATCTTAAAGGTAGAGAAAGTATTGTGTTCGTCAAGAAAAATCGTACTCGAGATTTTGATGAATCTCGACGTTTTACGACCCCCTGAATCCGAAAAAGTGTTTTTTTTAATTTACATCTTTCTGTTTGTCTGTCTGTACCTTCAACTAGAGCCTAAACTATTTTACCGATTGCGCTGAAACTTGGTATCTAGAGTTTTCATAGGGTTGCCCCGAAGGTTTTTTGGAATTGGATATCTAACCCTAAACTTAAGGGTAGTTTACTGAAGGGCAAAAGAGAAAAAATCGATTTTCTCCAAATCGGTTCTAGCTATTTTGATTAAATTTAATTTCTGAACATTTCTAAATATTGTAAATAAAATGGCTACTCTCAATATTTCGGAAAAATGGCTTTAAGGGCTCCGGTCTGATGCGTAAATTATAATTATTTTTTTTATAATATCTCCGAAGCTATTTGAGATATGAAATTACTTATCATTTCAAATATGTATATATTTATAAAACCAGTAAATTTCAGGTTATACAAAAATATTTATATTTTTTAACTTTTCGAAACAAAAGGTAAATTATTGCAACCGTAAAAAAAATATAGCCTGAAATATTGATGGATGTTGACATCTCATGACTCCCCAACCCCCCAAACCCCTCCGAACCCTAAAAAGTTGTCTTTGAAATTCCGTCTGTCTGTGTGTGTATTTAAACTTAAAATTAAGAGTAGTTTAATAAAGGGTGAAAATAGAAAAAAAATCGATTTTCTCAAAAATGGTTATAACGATTTTGATAAAAATTCGTATCTAGGCGTTGACTAAGATTATTAAAAAAACTGGAAGTTTCCATTTTTCCATAAATTTAATTTTAGGGTACTTTATAGAAGCTGAAATTTGCGCATATCCGCAACTATTTGAGATGCTAAATAACTTATCATTTCAAAATTGTAGTACTATTCAAAATAAAAGACTTTTATAAAAAATGTATTTTTATAAAACCAACAGTTTCTGAGATATTTGCAAATATATTAATACAATTTTGTGAGCTTTAGTTGTAAAGAGATACTACTTAAGTTTTAACAAAATAATTCTTCAACACCATAGAGTAATTAAATATAAGTTTCTAAAAGTTTATGTTATTTTTCCTTAAACCTCTTAGGGGAAATGTTTGTACAACAATGACCTATCTTAAATTGGATTCAATAGTCAATATTTACATTTTTTATTGGTCAACATTTATAAATGAGGAATTTAATAGCAATGCGATGACATGATGATCTGAGACACCTAAAATTATAAACGGAAGCCAAAATTTTACTACGAAGTGTTGACCCTTGGGGACCAAATATTGATCTTTTTTATAGGTCCAAACATACAAATGGGGACATTAATTCTTCAAAAGTAGAATTATTAAAATTTAAAACCGGGACTCAAAAAATGTTTTACATAAATATAGTGCAATTTATGCTTGGGTTTGCTAGTGTATATTATTTCGTTTCACATATATTGTGAGTTTTGAGAAATATATATCAACTTTTAAACAATAGAGTGAGAAAGTCCGTGCGAAGATCCGTAAATGTAACATTTATTAGTATAGTGAAAATATTTGAAATTTTATTTTTTTAAGTTGTTAGAGCATGATACCAATGACTAACAATATTTTGTTTGCCATATATCTTACTTAATAAAAACACAAATATAACTATTTTTGAAGTAAATTTATTATATTAATAAAATTTGTCCTTTTTTTTGTGATTTTGTAACTTTAACAACTAAACAAGTCTATATAATTTATGTTACCAATTGCTTATACATTTTTATCTCAAGCTAAATCTTTAATGAGTAAATCTTTACGAATTTCAAACCTCTTGAATACCATAGGGATTGAGGGATTCTAGGAATCAAGAATTCTAGCCTCCCATCTCTGATATAAACATAATGTATAGTTGTATATTCATGATTTCAACCAGGGATATATTTGTAACCCTCTAATCCAAACCAGTGTTCACATGGTCTAAGTCGTAAAGCTTGTAATATACTGGATTGTCTGTGAAGGGAAGGATGAGGTTAAAAACGATACCAGGTGCAACAGGGGTGGATTTGCACAAGAGATTTATTTATTTCTTAATAATGCATCCACGTGAATGCGGGTGCATTTCATCACAGTATTCCTCTCAATACATAATTCTTAGGTCAGGTTGGGAATGCGTTTAGATAATTGAGCACTACCCACTTTGGTGGCCGCATGGTCTAACGCGCTATTCTCGTTCTAGTCTAGGCAGTCGAAGACAGAGAGATCGGAGTTCGATCCCAATTTGGTTCACTGAGTTTTCCAAACGGTTTTCAAGTCTTCCTTCATGCAAATGCGGGTGCACTTCCTCTATCCTAATCCCTAACACATTAATGTAACTAGTCCATAGACGTATAGCCCTTAAATGGATAATAAGACGTGGTGCTTAAAAAAATTAGTCGGGTTTGGTGTTGAGGTCAAATCCCAGCTGGGTGTACTAAGGTGAGTTTTTTTTTTCTAAATGGTTCACACTTTTTCTCTTTACGCAAATGAGGTTATATTTTCTATAACTTGTACCTAACTCCTTCCTACCCTACTGGTATATTTTAAAGAATATAAGTCGGATATATAATAAAACTTGGTGAACACATAAAGATACGCAGATAAGACTGATTATTATTATTATTATTATTATTACTAGCACCGCGTCTTACTATCCGTTTGGGCTATACACACTTAAGCTTGTGTGTAATGGTAGGTTGATTGTGAGATGAAATGGAGGACCTACAGTTTAACGTGGGATCCGAACCACGGTGGGAGGCCTGGCATTCCACACATTCACAAGTTGTGATTAATACACGTCTTGTCAGAGGTCATATAAATATGTGCCGGGACCGAGGATTGAACCCCGAACCCCAGCACAGAAGTACAACACCTTACCCCTAGAACACCAGGTCACCCATTCAATATTGAACATTATACTTATTCAAATAAATTATATGTTTGTTTTTTTGGGTGGGTATTTGTTCTAAATGCTAACACCCTTAAGAGATTACAACAAAAATATACCAGTGGAGTAAAGAGGGAAAATATAGAGTTGATATAAAATTCACCCTTATTTTTATAGCGCGATGGTAAGAAACAATTCAGGGAATCCGCCCTCATTACACCCATCCGGGACTCTAACTCCGATATCCCCATCACCGGCGGCCCATTCTATTGATAGAGTGACGTCTTAGATCAAGAGTTGACAACATTTTTATACAGCAGGCCGTATGGGCTTATAAAAAAAATAATGGACCTGCTTGAAAAAATTACAGGGAAAAAATTTCCCGATTATATTTCTCATATATATTCATTATTTTATTTTTATTAACACAATTGTATGTTTGATAAATAGTTTGCAGTCCAGATAAAATCGTATGGTGTCCAGATCTGGCCCACGTGCTGTAGGTTTCCGACCACTGCTTTAGACCATGTGGTAATTGATGAGGGGTGATCAAGCCTGATTGTGAGCATTGACAATTCTGCCTACTTGGAGATTTCGAAGATGTTTTGTGAAGCGAGTCGCATCTTAACTTGACGCATTCAAGCACTACTACACAATACACCAATGTAAAATATAGAAGCGGAGGTGGGGGGAGGGGGGTGAGAGAGAGAGAAAATGAGCAGTTCACCCTGCGAGGCCTCTCTTCCTCTGACGAGTATATGCACTCACTAATCTATTTGCTCCTAGACAACGTTAACTTGATTTTTAAAATTAAATTTTTCTGGTTTCCTATAATAGATAAACATTTGCTACCACGGAATTTTAAAATCTACATCCTGGCAGTAATAGTTCTACTAGTCATTTTAATGACTAAACCAAATAGCCTAAGTGGTAGATGATTGATTACACATACCTTTGTAGAAAACAACAACTTCATGATAAAAGTAATTATGTTGGGACTTTGTAAGATTATTTTTAGAACTATTTAAGAATATATGGTTTTTGTTTCAATGTTATATCTTTAAAGCTCGCTGGCTAGAACGTAAACAGGCTGGATTAGTATGGTAGATCCTATCTTGACTTGCTGTGACGTCACAGGTAAGCAACGCCCCTAATGTTAATTTACTACCTTTATACGTCTTCCTCTTACATGTATTGGCTGCTTTTACACATTAATAGGAGAATGGATAAGAAAGGTAGAATTTAGAGTTATTGTACCCTGAATTGTGTAGAAAGAAAAAGAGATTTGGAAAAATTTAAGAAAAATAAAACCGCATTAGTAATTACACCTGGACGGGAATAGAACCCAGACCTCCAACCCCCTGCAAATCGGGCACGACTCTATCGCCAGGTAGAATTTAGTAGAATTGTCCTCACATTTGTGTAGGCAACAACTTTGTGAAGTAAAACTTTAATGCACCTGTCTAGGATTAGAAGCTAGACCTTCCATCTTCAAATAATCAGGCAAGACTATATTTACAAGCGCTTTTGTCCGCGTGGCCGACGGTAAAGATTTCTCCACACACACACACACACACACACACACGCACACACACACACACTGGTTTTCCATTGTTCTCCCAAGGGAGTTCCAGAAAACATCACGTTCGTCTTATTACAGTCCATTATTAGTCTCTTATTAAAACACACCACCAATAAAACCCAGTAAAATCATGTTTATTCAAATAGTAGTGTGTCGCCCAAAATGTTATAAGCAACGCTCAATTGACAAGCCCCTGCAAGGTGTTAGCTTGCTACATTCATCACAGATATGACAAACTAGTTGCCTACACTCTCCATCACACGGCGGAATCTCGCCACAAACTTCTCATTCGTCTCGTTTAGCTTTGATTCAGTGGTAAGTTTGGGGTGCACATGGGTATAGAAGGATTTTGGTAGGAAGGACTTTATATAAGATAAAACCTTTTGGTAGTCAATATTGATAACATTTTACCTAATTTTTTTTAGCACCGCGTTTTATTGCCAATTTGGGCTTTGCGCTTATATACTAATTACTCTAATGGGTTAATGATAAGAAAGGTTGACTGAAGTGTACCCGCATTTGCGTGAATAAATAGAGTGCGAACCCATTTAGGAAAAACCCTCAGTACACACTACCGGGCTCAAACCTACGATATCGCCGTAATAGGTGGTGTAGACTATTGCGAGAGTGATGCCTTACACCATTTGACCAACAAAGTGGGTTACTTTGATTAGTGTTGTTTCATAGGTATTGATAATATCTATTAAATATGACAGCTGTATATCACATGACTTGACGTATGAATACGTGTAGGTAGATCTAGTATGTGTCAGATAAGGCTCGTACGGAAATTTCACTGTAGTTACCATTCACTTACAATACCAATAAGAGCGCATCTCGGTGGCCTGGCGGTCTAGGGGTAAGGTGTCAGACTTCTATGCTGGCGGCTGGGGTTCGATCCTCGGTCCCGGCACAGATTTATCTGATTACCAAACCCTTCCTTCACCTCTGACAAGACATCTTGTGAATGTGGGGAATGCCAGGCCTCCACCGTGGTTCGGATTCCATGTTAAACAGTAGGTCCTCCATTTCGTCTCACCATCACCCTACCATTACACATTAGCGTAAGTGCGTATAGCCCGAACGGGTAGTAAGACGCGGTGATAATAATAATAATAATAATAAAGAGCGCATCTCGTTTACGTAAACCTAGTTGTTAGTTTTTTTATTTAGATTTTTGCACCACGTATTACTACCCATTCAGGCTATCAGCATTTAACCTTACAAATATATTTAGGATAAATTATTAGAGTTTTGAAGAAATATATCCTCATTTGCGTAGATACAGTGGGATGAATCATTTAAGGAGATAAAAAAAACCACCCTCAGAACATCTGGCTGTAGTTCGAACCCTGACCTCCCTATCACAAACCCCACTAGGCGAGCTTGAGGACGATAGTCAAAGTAAATATTTTTACTGTTTTAACAACAACAATTTTTTTTTTAAAGACCAAAAAATACTTCTTCAGTAGATCCGTTTAGATTATCTACAGTTAAACGCCTTATCTCAGTCGATAGTGAGTCTTCCTACTGAGCTAAGGGTCCAAGGTACGATTCCTGGCATTCTCGAACAGATAACCATTGGTGAGATATTGGTTTACCCTTTCCCCCTGATTAATTAACAGCCGGTGGGGTGTTGTGTCAGTTATAGGCCTAGATACTCGTGGCTCTAGCTTGGTTTGTAAGTCGTGTTCTGATATAATCAGTCAGTGCAGAAAGAGAACTTTAATATCTTTATTTAAAAAAAAGTATATGCATGGTAATTCCAATAGTTCTTGAATATTTGTCATGAGTATCTCGGAATTTGAAAATAACTTTTTCTCTCCGTATAAAATGTTTGCCCGTGACAAATATTTCAGAACTGCAGGAATTAATTTGTGTAGAAAATTGAACTGAAAGTATATTCTCAAGCGAAATAGTATATATTTTCCCCCAAAAAATATATATCTTATTATACAAGTTTAACTTGCTTTCCCCATCTTTAGGCCTTGTGTCAAACTGACCAAAACAAAGGCAATACTATTTTTATTCTACTTAGAAGACTCTCATCCTTCAAACTTAGTTTCCAGTTTATATCAGTTATTGGTTAGTTGTTTAATATAAGGTAGATGATAAAGTAAAACAAATAGAAAGATAATATTTTAATTTTGACAAATTATTCTGAGAAAATATTTACTAATGACTCGATGAGTGCAGCTCGGTCGCCAGTAATTATGGTTTTATTTTTTGTAGTGCATTAAACGCTAACATTTTTTATTAAAATCACGTATTCATTTTTCCATATTAAACACTTATAATTAGGACTAGGATTTTTATGATTTTGCATTTATTTTTTATTTTTTGGCAAACCTAGAATATTGTTCAAGTGTAAACAAATGTGTTTTATAAGTATCTAGTAGGTGACCTGGTGGTCTAGGGGTAAGGTGTCAGACTTCTGTGCTGGGGTCCGGGGTTCAATCCTCGGTCCGGGCACAGATTTATCTGATTACCAAACCCTTCCTTCACCTCTGACAAGACATCTTGGGAATGTGAGGAATGCCAGGCCTCCACCGTGGTTCGGATTCCACGTTAAGCTGTAGGTCCTCCATTTCATCTCACAATCACCCTACCATTACACATTAGCGTAAGTGCGTATAACCCGAACGGGTAGTAAGACGTGGTGCCAATAATAATAATAATAATAATATAAGTATCTAAGCTGGTTTAAGTAGCTTTGTCAGGGTATATTTTAGCACATTTCCGTGTTTTTATTCGATATGGCATATTTTCATATTTTTTGGTAATTTTAAGTCTTTTTTGCTATCTTTGAGTCATTATTTTGCATATTTTGGCATTTTCAATATAAAAACCCGTTTTATATAATTTTTCCCGCAAGCCAGAAGCAAGACTGAGAGAAAAAAGGGGGTGGGAGTGCTTGTGTTTACAACATCTGTACACGCATCATAGCAAACAGTGGTGCCACCACAGTAGTAAGAATACTTCCACCCCTTTCTATTTTATTTTACAGGTTCGGCATATTTTGTTTAAAAACTTTCAGTTTGGCACAGAAACCGTAAAAAGTTCAATATTGTATTTTAAGAGTTCTTTTTTTATCTTGTATAGGACATATTTTTAGGAAATACATTTTTAGTTTTCCACAGAAACTGTAAAAATATTAAATGGTTTTTATTGATTATTCTTTGTTTTGGTTTTATAGGTAAAGTTAGTAAAACTGGCTGATAAAATAAAAAAATGCTTTTGACACCTAAACAATCAAGCAACTAAATTATATGTTTTAGATTATTTTTGTTTTGCTTCATGCTCATATTATTTCCTTAATTCATTTTGCAAGTAAATAAAAATAATTAGTGTGAATTTTATTGGTAATTTTTTCATTTTAAGGGCATATTTTTAGTGGTTTTTTTGGACATAAAGGCATTTTTATAAAGCATATTCTAGCAATTTTTAGTACATAACAATTTTAACCTTGCCTATAATATTATAAGAAGAGGAGTTTTTTTTTTACAAATATACAAATATTCACCTGACATCAATGGAAATGGAGGGAAGGGATATTACCAATGAATAAATCAGACAGGGGTCAAATCCCAGTTCATAGTAAACGCTGTTGACCCCAACGGTCACGCTGAGTTAGTCCGAATGCGAGTTACGTAGTTGTCGCTCTTCACTTGGGGGAAGGGGTTGGGTCGGCGGTGAA
>CABFOV010003405.1:0-42033 GCA_902141375.1 Timema poppense | reverse complement strand
CCTTGCTAGAGTATAATTATTATTAGCACCGCGTCTTACTAACCGTTCGGGTTATACACACTTACGCTAATGTGTAATGGTAGGATGATTGTGAGATGATATGAAGGACCTACAGTTTAACGTGGAATCCAAACCACGGTGGAGGCCTGGCATTCCTCACATTCACAAGATGTCTTGTCAGAGGTGAAGGAAGGGTTTGGTAATCATATAAATCTTTGCCGGGACCGGGGATTGAACCCCGGCCGCCAGCATAGAAGTCTGACACCTTACCCTTAGACCGCCAGGTCACCCTTGCTAGATTAAGATATGGGGAGAGCCTGGACGGGTAGTAAGATGAATATGTACGTTTTACTACCCATTTGGGCTCTCCACATATTCTACTCTATGCGTGTAAAGAGTTGGTGTTTGCCTGTTACTCTTTCACGCACAAACCATTACATCGATTGTCCTGAAATTTCGTATGGACAAAACTCGGACTTCCGATTAACATCATAGGCTAATTAAAAAGTTCCTAAATATTTATTAATGGTGTTAGTCAATCTTGAAAGAAAATAAAGGCTACATAAACACTACTTTTTTAGTCCACTCAAATCACTAGCTTCTAAACTAAGGAAGTCTGACAATGGTAATACTAATATGATAATATAATACCATTTATATCATTTGTTATTATATCTAGCAGTTGTTTATTTTATGTAAACGGGATTAACATCCCATAGACCATTATTTTAGCATTGGATACTAACATGTATTTTAAAGAATGAATACCTATTATTAAAAAACATCCCATACGAAGAAGGGGTTAGATAGTTTGTGTGTATATATATATTATTTTATATAAAAATATATCAAAGCTAAACCAGTGAAAAAATATAGATTAAACCCAAGCTATAGAACTACACTGTTAAATCATTTGTAATAAACATATATTTCTGTAGATATATATTAGATTAAAGTGTTTTTTTTATTTCAACGTATTGTCGTTTTTGCTATGATCCTTAGATCCTCGATCTCAATTACTTGGTTCGTCAGAGAACGGGATGCGGTAGGGAGGGGGTTTGAAAGAGGAGGAGGTGGGAGGAGGAAGGGGGGGAGTTGTTCATGGACCCAAACAGATTCTGCGGTACGGACGCCTAAGGCTAAAACAAAACAAAAAATAAAAATAAAGTGTGCAAGGGAGAGGAATAAGTAAAACAAAAAAACAAGACAAAATAATGGAGATTGGGTGAGGAAGACCGCGCGTTATATAGAGTAGAACGGTGATGAGAAAAGAGAAACGGCGAAAGGGGTAAGAGAGAGAGAGGTAGGTGACAACGGTTTGGGGGGAGGTGGGGAGGAGACCAAAGAGAATGAAATGAGCCTAATAAAAATTCCGTCTCCATCGACATTATTTCGCCTTCTCGTTGGTCGCTGCATCCACAATGGACCAGATCTACGGTCGGCTCACATGAGCAACCGACGCTAATGCAATTTGCAGCCGGGTTTATGTCGGAGCTGGGGCTTGTCTTCTTATTTAAAAATAAAATTTGACTGAACTGAGGAAGATAAAACCCCCATCCCGGAATATTTATATAAAAAATACATCTATATTGTGTTGTAGAATATGCATAAAAAACAAGGGGATATGAATATTTGTTAATGTCAGTTTGTAACAGTTTGTTTAGTTTGGTGTTGTCATTCTGTGCTCTGAGTCTTACTACCCACTTGGGCTATCCACTTATGTATTTATTACACTAATGGGTTTCAGGCTATATTTAGAATAAGTGTACCCAAATTTGTGTGGAGGAGGAATGGAAAACAACCCCCAATACACCCAACTGAGATTCGAACCTCAATCTCCCAATCATTGGCAGTATAGTCTGCCGAAGTGGGTGCTAGTCAATGCTGTCAAGGTGAAAATAGTAGATTGGGTGATTGTACTTGTCAGTGGAAGAGTGTTATCATCATGTAAAGTAAGCGGCTCGGATGGTGAACTGCTGATTTTGTTTCTTTCTCTTTATATTTCATACATTGGCGCCTAATTGTGATAAAGCTTAGGGTGCTTAGGTGCGTCAATTTAAGATGCAACACACTTTTTTTCAAAATAACTTTGAAATCCTAAAGTCGTTAAGATATATCACGCGTCCTGATATTCTCACTGATTCCCAAAATGCGACAACAGTAAATTTTAGATTCGCAAAAACAGATTTCTAGCCATTATTTATTTTTCCCATGCAAAAACAAAATCACAATAAAAATATATCACCACATCAAAAAAGTGTTACTTACTTTTTTAGTACAGGGAGAACTAAATTAATATAGTTGTCAAGACAAGTAAATTTGGTCAGTACTATCAATAAAAGAATGTAGATGTAACATGAATAAAAATTAATTACAGATTAAACTTATTGAACTATAAAATAAGATTATTCCAACACAAGTATGGTGCTGGTAATTAATTAAATACTTTATTAATGCTTACCCACTATATGTGTTTATTGCTACTCTTTTTAATTAACCCATTTTCGTATTGTTAACCAGTTTTGGTACATTATACCTGGCTCGCCTTTAAGGTAATTGCTAATCAAATTCCATGTTAATTATCTTGTACTAACAACTACACTATTCCCACTAATAATTAATTATCGATAGCTCATGTGAGTCATGTTTGTATTTAGTAAGCAAACATTGTACATTTCAATCTCATTTTCACAACATAAACAACAATAAATTAGGTGGATTACATTATAACCAGCTTCAGTGGTCGCATGGTCCAAGGCATTACGCCCGCAATAGACTAAACTGCCGATGACGGGGAAGGTCGTGGGTCGATACCGGTCAGGTTTACTGTGGGTTGTTTCTAGCTCTATTTTTCCACGCAAATACGAGTGAAATTCCTATAAATTCAACCTTACTCATTCCTAGACTATTAGCGTAATTAGTACATAAGGGTATAGACGCTAATGGGTAGTAAGACGTGGTGCTAAATATATCAGATTATAAGCATGAATGACAAGACATCTTGTGAATGTGGGGGATGCCAGGCCTCCACCGTGGTTCGGATCCCACGTTAAACTGTAGGTCCTCCATTTCATCTCACAATCACCCTACCACTACACATTAGCGTAAGTGCGTATAACCCGAACGGGTAGTAAGACGCGGTGCTAATAATAATAATAATAATAATAATAATAATAATAATATAAGCATGAGATATTTCACAATAAATTAACTAATTAAATAGTTACTGTACATTTCTACAGTGGACAAAATACACTTAAAAGTAACTTTATTAACTAACCTTAGGTTGATTAAAGAAAATATATGGCTCCCTGTTTCATACTTTCTCGATATTATTTTTACTATTATGTGTTTTGACTTACGACAGGTTCCTTTCTTTTGTCAGTGAAATTAGACCGCCAATGCACCCTGTCCTCTGACTCCTCCTTCAGTTCCCAGAATTATCTTATTTCCTTCGAGTCATCTAGTATTTGAATCCTCCTTCTAACTAAGCTCCTCTTTCCCTCAACATGTCCTTCTATGACGTCGTGCAGAAGACAGTTCCTCCTAAGGGTGTGTACGATCCAGTTTGCTTCGTACCGAAGAATCACATCCCCAAATGGTTCTCTTCTCACCCAATTTTCTTAGGACTTCTTCATATTTTGTCATCCTGTCTGTCCACCTGATATTTTTCATTTCTCATATATATAATGAATTGTAATCGTGAATATTCTCGAACTCTAAATCATGATGTAGTTTGATGGATTTCGTTCAAACATGATAGTTAGGTAACGTTATATGGTAATAATTCGGTTATTAAATCGTGATTTTGATTTTTTGCAGTAAATTAAGGTTTGACTTGTATTTTGAAACTTCAATTTTTTTTATTTATTTTTTTAGAAATGACTTAATGGTTTTGATCAAAATGAGTATCTAGAGAGTGTTTAGTATTTTATTTGAGGGAAGTTTACTGAGATCTTTTTTTTAATCCACTATAGTAGACAAGATGAGATAGCATACGAGCACATGCTTGTCGTACCATTTATCTAAAACGCTCTCGTGGCAGTAATGACTATCAGTGATATAAACCATCTAGCTCAGGTTGAGGCTAGGAATTCCCAAAGACACGCAACAATGCTTGCCTAGAAAGGAGGAGACATTTTTGACGTGAATACCTCTTTAAATTTGCTACCATACGGGGGAAATCCAAAAAACCTAATGATAACAAAATCGGGGGATACAGTTTGGCGTTGTAGTTTCGAATCTATCCTCTACATACAAAATTAAATTATACCACTGAATAGCTAAAGGATCAAAGAATGCATTACAATACGCGAGAACAATAACGCATCGCGCGCGGTGGAGGGGGAAGTGTCACCATTTTGAGGTTATTTTGCTGCGTATCGAGATTTGCAATTAGTATAACTTTTGACTCGGAGAAGCTACGATGTTCGTTTAAGTTTTAATAGTCACCTGTCGTCAAAATGTATCGATTGTATATAAATACATAAATAAAAATATTTTATTAAAAAAAATATATAACCCGTTACATAAACTTATTCACGTACAACACACGGCCGTGTCCATGACGCAGCCACACACACCCTTTTTTTTTGTTAGCAGCGCGTTTTACTATCCGTTCGGCTTATACTACGCCTATATACTAAATACACTCATGTAAAAGGAATAAGTAAATTTAAATTTATAAGAAGTTTGCCCGCATTTGCGTGTAGGAAGATTGTAAAACCATTTAGTAAAAACACTCTCAGTACACACGACCGAGATTCGAACCTCGATCTCCCCATCATCGGTAGTTTAGTCCAACACGAGAGTAGCGCATTGTTGGACCACGCGGCCACAGAAGTGGGTAGTAAGAAAGTTTCTTTAGGCTATTTTACCTCTGGGTACGATCTGTAAGTTATTAATCTCTGCGAGTTACGGTAAAGAAGCAAACATAAAATAAAACATTTCAAGAAATACTAAAGTTTTGCAGTTTGTTATCTTTATATAAGATTGCTGTAAGTGCGAGTTCATAAGTACATGATCCCAATTTTATAATTAACCCTTAATCCCTCGTATCTCAATTACTCTCCCACCACTTAAAACTTAAGGACCCTCCTTCGGTGGTCAAATGGTCCAATACTCGCGTTATACCGGACTTCTGACGACTGGTAGATCAGGTTTATAATCTCGGTTGGGTGAACTGAAGGTTTATATTACTAGATTAGTTTTACACTCTCCTTACACGCGAATACGGTTACATTTCCTCCCAATTCAACCATCCTCGTCCTTAATACATTAGTGTAATTATTACCAGTATATATGTGTATAACATGAAAGGGTAGTAGGCCCACGACTTGGTTCTTAAAAATAATTACTAAAACCTATATTTATTAAAAAAAATTGTAGTTGGCAAACGCACTTGTCATGTTGATCTCAACTGCTGAGGACGGGGAGATCGAGGTTTGAATCTCGGTCGGATTAACTGGGGGTGGTTTTTCATAAATGGTTTTCCACTCTCCCTCCACCCAAATGCGGGTTCTTTTCCTATAATTCAACCATCCCAAGTCTTAATCCATTAGCGTAATTAGCACTTAAAGCGTATAGCCCGAACGGGTAGTAAGACGCGATGCTAAATAATAATAATAATAATAATAATATAATAAAAATTCCGAGTTCAACCAATCTCCCATTCGACCTGAACTGTTGGGGGTAATTTGTATAATGAGAGAGTGGTTCTCCCGAGCAGCGTTTAGCCCCCTGGTGTGATCGAATGAGCGGTCGGCAGGAGCGGTTTGTGGGCTGTTGCCAGGGCAGGAGAGGCTTGACGGGACTGTACCAATTCCTCCTATTTAATATGATCAGAACTAACCTTTGAAACTGAAAGACAGTTTGTATATACCATTATTGTGTGTCCGGTTGGTGAAATGGAGTTTGAAGGTGGTGGAACAGTTTAAAAGTAGGACTACAGTTCCGTCAGGCCTTGCTTGCCCTGACAAAAATACGATCCACCCCCTGGTCTTTAGATCGGGGGCCTCTGATAATCTGCAGGTGTTGACGCCTCTAGACAATAATAAGCTTAGCTTGGGACACTGTCGTGAAGAAATGTGTTTCCATCCCGCAAATGTTAGCACGTGAGCTGCTAGCTTGTGGTAAAGCCACGATTACCAGTTTGTATTAATGAAGCACTTCTTTGTGCCGCAGGTGTGAGAGAATGAACAGTTTCCAGTTTGTGTGTTGATGAAGCACCTCTTTGTGCCGCAGGTGTGAGAGAATGAACAGTTTCCAGTTTGTGTGTTGATGAAGCACCTCTTTGTGCCGCAGGTGTGAGAGAATGAACAGTTTCCAGTTTGTGTGTTGATGAAGCACTTCTTTGTGCCGCAGGTGTGAGAGAATGAACAGTTTCCAGTTTGTGTGTTGATGAAGCACCTCTTTGTGCCGCAGGTGTGAGAGAATGAACAGTTTCCAGTTTGTGTGTTGATGAAGCACCTCTTTGTGCCGCAGGTGTGAGAGAATGAACAGTTTCCAGTTTGTGTGTTGA
Source organism: Timema poppense (assembly GCA_902141375.1). Classification (NCBI taxonomy): domain Eukaryota; kingdom Metazoa; phylum Arthropoda; class Insecta; order Phasmatodea; family Timematidae; genus Timema; species Timema poppense. The sequence goes on along the minus strand of CABFOV010003405.1, from coordinate 35,513 downwards.
TGAAGCACCTCTTTGTGCCGCAGGTGTGAGAGAATGAACAGTTTCCAGTTTGTGTGTTGATGAAGCACCTCTTTGTGCCGCAGGTGTGAGAGAATGAACAGTTTCCAGTTTGTGTGTTGATGAAGCACCTCTTTGTGCCGCAGGTGTGAGAGAATGAACAGTTTCCAGTTTGTGTGTTGATGAAGCACCTCTTTGTGCCGCAGGTGTGAGAGAATGAACAGTTTCCAGTTTGTGTGTTGATGAAGCACCTCTTTGTGCCGCAGGTGTGAGAGAATGAACAGTTTCCAGTTTGTGTGTTGATGAAGCACTTCTTTGTGCCGCAGGTGTGAGAGAATGAACAGTTTCCAGTTTGTGTGTTGATGAAGCACCTCTTTGTGCCGCAGGTGTGAGAGAATGAACAGTTTCCAGTTTGTGTGTTGATGAAGCACCTCTTTGTGCCGCAGGTGTGAGATAATGAACAGCTTCCAGTTTGTGTGTTGATGAAGCACCTATTTGTGCCGCAGGTGTGAGAGAATGAACAGCTTCCAGTTTGTGTGTTGATGAAGTACCTCTTTGTGCCGCAGGTGTGAGATAATGAACAGCTTCCAGTTTGTGTGTTGATGAAGCACCTATTTGTGCCGCAGGTGTGAGAGAATGAACAGTTTCCAGTTTGTGTTTTGATTAAGCACCTCTTTGTGCCGCAGGTGTGAGATAATGAACAGTTTCCAGTTTGTGTGTTGATGAAGCACTTCTTTGTGCCGCAGGTGTGAGAGAATGAACAGTTTCCAATTTGTGTGTTGATGAAGCACCTCTTTGTGCTGCAGGTGTGAGAGAATGAACAGTTTCCAGTTTGTGTGTTGATGAAGCACTTCTTTGTGTCGCAGGTGTGAGAGAATGAACAGTTTCCAATTTGTGTGTTGATGAAGCACCTCTTTGTGCCGCAGGTGTGGTTCCAGAACAGGCGCGCCAAGTACCGCAAGCAGGAGAAGCAGTTGCAGAAAGCCCTGGCGCCGTCCGTCATCCCGACGTGCAACGGGGCGATGATGAGGAACATCTACCCGTCCGCGAGTCGGGGCTACCAGCCCTACCCCCACCCCAACACCATCAACACCATGAACAGATACCCACAAGTGAGGACTGGTGTTCATTCATTGTTCAGTTTCAAATGTACCGACAAGGAAACACACAGCAACCAGAGTCCATACCTTCATTTTACCACTTAGATAAAGAGCAAAAGTCAATTTAAAAATAAAATGAAGTAACAAACGTACATGTTCTGAACAGACTAATTATATCAGCTTAAACTTAAATCTAGGACAAACACAACATCCATGTCCCAGATCGTTAATTCATCACTGGTAAAGAAGATACCCACATTTCACCAATGATTCACCCACCTCGGTGGCGTAGTAAACTAACGCACTAGTTTCGTGTTTAGCTAGACTGCCGAGGACGAGAAGATCGAGGCTCGAATCTCACTCGGGTGAACTGGGGGTGGTTTTTCCTAAATGGTTTTCCACGCTACCGCCACGAAAATGTGGTGTCCACTTCATCTATATTCAACCTTCCCAATTCCTAACCCACATTAGCGTAATCAGTACTTAAGCGTATAACCCGAACGGGTAGTAAGACGTGGTTCTAAGTATTATTATTATTATTATTATTATTATTACCAAAACTCTACTGTATATTAATGATCGTGTGTATAGTTAAAGTATAAATTTTCTAGTGGCTTTATAGCTTATCTTTTTATTTTTTAGTAAACAAACGGTTTCGTTCTATTACTAAATATTTTGTTTGGTAAAACAACTGTTGGGCATTATGTTCCAGTCTTGAGATAAATAATATATAAAGAGCACCCTTTTAGATTGAACTTTCAATGCAATGATTTTAAACAAATTATTGTACGCCGAGTAGCTCTGAAGTAAGAGTTACGATAATTATTCTTAAACCCTCTTAATCTCCCTTCGAAAACGTTTCAACAATCTCGTCCTCTTTCTCTCGTGCAAAGGTTTGACTATTTACACAGAAACAAACTGAATTATACTCTTTTCAACTGGGGATCTCCCCCCTCTACCCCCACTTTCCCTCTCCAGTTTCACAAAATGGACTCCTCTCTAAAGATTGAATCAGCGGGATCCATTTTACCGGTGTCTCGTTCAAACCGCCGTCTAATTAATCTCATGAAATGAGGCAAAATAGCATTTTGATGTTCAGCTGTTGGACAACTTGGGAGCTGTTACTTCCCAATCCGAAGGAACTAACTGGAGTTAACTGGGATGCCACGACAAAGCCCACCTGCTTGTTTTAACACCACCACCACCTGCGACTAATGACGTTTCGACTTCGGGATAAAATATAATTAATTAGTGTACGGTGTTTCTCGTTAACTTTACTCACAAAATAAATATTTAAATGACTGACTTCGGTGATTTATAGTATCTAACGCATCACTCTCACAATAGACCGGAATTTGGATGACAGATATATTAGGGTTTGAATCCCGGTATGGGGTACTTCGGATATTTTTTCCTAAGTGGTGTTTATACTCTTCCGCCACAGAAATGCGGGTACATTTCTTATAAATTCTCTCTTCCTCATTTATACTACATCAACGTGTACCCGAACTGGCTGTGAGAAGAGAGGGTAAAAAATATATATCCGTTGTTTTAATTGTCTAAATATTTGGATGCATTAGTCCAAATAGCCAACACGCGGACTAAGTCACCAGTCTAGTCTGGTCTAATTTGCCGTTCACGGGTAGGGTGGTATTTGAATCCCGGCTGGGAGGAGTATATGGAGTTGTTATTTTTTTTCAAAATGGTTTCCTAATCTCCTTCTGTATAAACGAAAGTATTTCCCTTATAAATTTTATCTTCACCATCTCTAACTGATTGGTACAAATATGTGAGTATCTCATACGGGCAGTAAAATATTAAATATATTAAAAAAACACTGGCCAAAACAAATCGAAAAATGATCAAAGCTTTCTTTGATCCGAAATACAAATGTGTTTTTAGTATCTACTTTCGATACATAAAAATTAAAGAATAGTTTCAAAATTTCACCAAAAAAACCTTTATTGTATTATTATTATTATTATTATTATTATTATTATTATTATTTAGCACCGCGTCTTACTACCCGTTCGGGTTATACGCACTTACGCTAATGTGTAATTATAGGGTGATTGTGAGATGAAATGGAGGCCCTACAGTTTAACGTGAGATCCGAACCACGGTGGAGGCCTGGCATTCCCCACATTCACAAGTTGTGATTATTGTATAATTACTTAATTTAAAATACGTGACGTCCATTTCAGTAGCCGCATAGTCCAAGGCATCACTTTCGCAATAAACTAGAATGCCAATAACGGGGAGATCGTAGTTCGATCCCGGTTGGATATACTGAGAGTGGTTTTCCCTAAATGGTTTCCCACTCTTTTTCTCCACGCAAATTAGGGTACACTTCTACTAAATATAACCTCCCTCATCTTTAAAACCCCTAGCGTGATTAGTACATAGACTAGTGAGAGTGGTGGTAAAAAAATAAATCTTAAATCGCACTTTCTAGACTCTTAGTTACCGGAAAACTTTTAACCTAAAATAGCAAGCCTAAAACAAAATTCCAACCTTAGTGTTAGGATTTTATTACATCGGTGAAAGGACAATCATGTACAGAAATACCTATCGAACTGGACAGCGCTCCTTGCTACTAGGCTAGAGGTCCAGGGTTTGATTCCTGGTGGTACCATATATATTTTTCCTGAAAGGGGAACTATACCCGTGATTACAATGGTCTGGTTAATTAAGTTTAAGATTTAAACTGACTCAACACCTTCATAATCACTATAATCACTTCATCTCATCCTCTGGCCGGCCCCCTGGTCTAGTGGTCAATGGACCTGGCTACGAGACTAGGGGCCCCGGGCTCGATTTCTGGTATGATACCTTGGGTATTTTCCCGAAAGAACCCCCAAGGTTTGTTTAGTTAGACTTAAATTAGTTTTAAGAATTTCCATTGGTTCCACACCCTCATACTCACTCTCAGCATCTTCTCATCTCTTTGGGACATGGACATGCGCGTCTAGGCTGCATCAATGTAGCCCAGTAGGGGAAAGATTCGCCAGTACTGAAGTACCGTTACCTAGGGGACGCCCGAATGTACTAATCGTACATTCTCTCAATGGAGGCTCTCTCCATGTCCCTAAGAGATGAGAATATGGTGAGAGTGAGTATGAGGGTGTGGCACCAATGGAAATTTCTTAAAACTAATTTAAGTCTAACTAAACAAACCTTGGGGGTTCTTTCGGGAAAATACCCAAGGTATCATCCAGAAATCGATCCCGGGGCCCCTAGTCTCGTAGCCAGGTCCATTGACCACTAGACCAGGGGGGCGGCCAGAGGATTTTATATATATATTAATCTCATTCCGTGTATGACGTGTAGACAACCTCCAAGGTATATCCTGGACAACGTTCTGCTATGCTATCACAAAGCGGCTAAAAGTCTACAGAGTCGAAAAAATGACACCTACTCCCAGGAATCGAACCCTGCCTAAGCCAAAAAGTCCTGGGTTTGATTCTCGTTTCTTAGCCCTATATTCCTGAGTGTACTCAAAGCTATTTAGAATAATTTCGCTCATTTAACTTTGAAAATAAAACCACTCGAGTATGCACTCAGTAATACAAGGTTTGAACCCAGGAATCGAACCCGGGACTTTTAGCCCAGCCAAGTTTTGACTTCCGAGTTCAGGTGTAATTTTTCAACTATATTTAATTTATTAAAATATGTCCCTAAATACGGCTGTTTCAGAAATCAAAGCAAATTTCGACCTTAATGTATATATTAATATTATAGCCACAGCTAAGTTTCCGCTCCACTTGTTCCAGATGACCACGAGTTCGTATCCTAGCATGACCCAGCCTTTCTCCATGACACACAGTGCTACCAATATGACGGGAGTGTCGGGAATGAGGCAAGATGCAATGGGTAAGTTTAGACATATTATTTGTTAAGTTACAATACATAATTTGTTTGTTTGTGTGTCAAATAAATATTTAGTCCAAACTAAGACTTTTAGAAGGTAATGTAGGCCAATTCAGAAGAGAGGTTTTGTGACTTTTGTATGAAAGTGTTGGTTTTGAAATAAAAAGCAAAATTATTGTAACAAAGTTATAAATGACCTATGTTAATCTCGAGTAATAAAAAAAACTTGTTCGAATGGGGATTGGGACTGAGGTTTGTACTAAATATATTCATCTCACCATAACCTTTTAAAACGTAGACAAATAAATATATATTTAGCTAACAAATGTCAAACTTAAGTCGCCTCTCAAAGGTGGACACTTAGATATAGCAGCTACTTAAAATGCCATATTAGTTTCTTGCTTGGTGGTAACATTATTCACAATAATTTTATAATTGCTACAATCGGCAAATTATGGGTGTGTGGGCTAGCTAGGACCATTATATTTACCTCTATAATGTGGTTTTTCATCGTCACCCCAGACGAATACCAACTTAATTCCTTAAAACCTACCCTCCTTTTTGGCATATTTTACTTACTCACTCTACGACACCAGGAACTTGAAAGTTCATTGCCACACTTATAACTAACTGTACCCCTATCCCTATCTTGAGCTAGATTTACCCAGTCCACCTCATTATATCATATCGGTGACCTAGCGGTCTAGGGGTAAGGTGTTAGACTTCTGTGCTGGCGGCCGGGGTTCAATCCTCGGTCCCGGCACAGATTTATCTGATTACCAAACCCCTCCTTCACCTCTGACAAGACATCTTGTGAATGTGGGGAATGCCAGGCCTCCACCGTGGTTCGGATTCCACGTTAAACTGTAGGCCCTTCATTTCATCTCACAATCACCTTACCATTACACATTAGCGTAAGTGCGTATAACCCGAACGGGTAGTAAGACGCGGTGCTAATAATAATAATAATAATAAATTATATCATATCCATATATTGAAATAGTTATATCCAGTACACCTCATTACACAATATCCCTATCTTAAGCTAATTCTATCCAGTCCACCTCATTACACCCTCTCTTTCTCAGGTTTATTTTGATGTTATCCTCCCATCTGCGTCTGGGTCTTACCAATGGTCTCTTCCCCTTATATATATATATATATATTTTTTACATCAGGCAAGATAAATTAATTAATAATTGGTGACTTAACTCGAGATTTTAAAATTTCAATAACCCACATCAGTGCTCTAAGACGTCTCTCTCACATTAGACTGAGCTGCAGATAGTGGGGAGGTCAGAGTTCAAAACCCAGTTGGATGTTTTTATCTTGAATTGTTTTCTGTCACTCCCTTCATAGAAATGTGGGCTCGCTTCCTCACAATTTTATCTTCATAATATTTATCTCATTAATATAAATATGATAGCCAGAAAAAATAGTAAGCAATACGCTACACAAAAACAACAATAAACTAACGATATAAATAAGTGTCTAATATTCGTACATATACAAGCTATTTGTACACAGTGGTGTGGATGAACAGGTCTGTCTGTCCCCCTAACCCCCTTCCCTTCCACCACACTTACTTTAACTAATAAATGTGTCTCGATCAAATTTGGAACACGTACAAACAGGCACCCTTAAGAAAAACCCCAAGGTGCGGCAGAAGGGAGTGCAAGTATTTTTCAGTTTTTATAGAATATAAATTTGTTGGCAAAAATTAATCAAATATTTCTCCAGTAGCAACATAGAGTTTAGTTTTATTCACATTCTAATATCAACATATCTTGAATATCTATCAAGGGTGTCCTGGAATGTTGTCAAAACATTTTAAATAAAGAGAAAATGTTTTGACAACATTCAAGGACACTCTTGATAGATATTCAAGAACTCTTGATATTAGCATGTGCAGAAAACTAAACTTTACATTGCTAATGGAGAAATATTTGATTAATTTTGACCAAACAAATGTAATGCTATAAAAACTGTAAAATTAGTCGTGCGCCCTTCTGCCCACCATCTTGAAGTAGCTGGAAAATATTAACACTTTCATGAATTTCTCTATTATAAGAATAAAAGTTAGTGATGGAAAACTCGACTCTTATAGGTGCTCGAAACATACGAATGTATCGTTTACTTCATAACTTTTTTAAAAAAAAAACTTCAAAATCGTTTAGTATAGCATATTTTATTTTAAAATTTCCGTAGTTATTGAAAATTAATCGAATTTAAATTGTTATATAAATCAAAGTAATTTAAATAACTCCGGTTCTTAAATAAAAGGGACGGATAAAAATGTATTTAGGACGGGTATTAGCTTATGTTGTAATATTAATTACTTCATAAATGTATTGATGTTACCCGTAGTCTAGGTTACATGGATATTTTGTTTTAATATTAAACTTTAGAGAAATCTCATAAATTACTGTCTTATTAGTTCATTTTCCTTTATTCGAGATATTTAATGCGCACTTTCTGAACCGACTAATTATATCAGCTCACGGCTTATTAATATAGTTAAATCCACGACAGACACAACACTCAACCCACGGCTGTTAATTTATCACTGTGAAAGAAGAATAACACATTTCATCAATGAATAATTTTTTGACCTTGCCGGGAATCAAACACGGGACTATTAGTTTAGTATATAGACACGCTACTGACTGAGCTAAGGTGCCGGATTATTACTAAAAAAAAGTGTCATAAATATATTAATAGTAAAAGTAAAGTAAAATATGAAACAAATTAATTTATAAAATATGTTCTGTTTATGAGTTTAACTTCCACGTGTTATTATATAATTAATTGATTTAAAACTGATCTATGACACGTATTCTCTGTGGTAAGGCAGTTTTAGGTATCACAATAGCAATATATCAAATTAATGTTAACGGTGGTTGAGGTTCGAGCCTCAGCCGGGCTCACTAGAGGAATTTACCGATGTGATTTATTTCTGTGATTTTTACATTTCTTCACATCGTTGGTGCAGGTGCATTTCCTATTTCTTTAACAATCCATTGAGCCGTTTAGTAAAGCTTGTGTGAAAACGTATGGCCTGTACTAAAAAAACTTTTCAACGTTATTAAATCAATAGAAAAATTTCATTTAAAATAGTTTCTAACAGCATATCGACAGATCATAAGACAAATAGTCATAGTTATATTTTCATTAAATTAAATTACTAAATAAAATATGTTATGCTTGTGTGAAGCTTCGAAATTTTTAGTTCGAATCTGAATATTTCTAGAATTCGTGTTCGATTCAAAATTCTGGATTTGAATATTTGAAATATGTGTATAAAATTCTAAATTTCAAATCCAATTAGATCCCATATTAGTATTCAATGGAATTTAATTTTAAATTCATAACTTAAAGTAAAATTTTTACAGTAGTTTAATTTTTTAAAGAAGTTAGCATAGATCAATTATTTGTCTAGACTCTGGACTGTTATAAACTTGCGAATTTCGTAATACTCATTATTTGAAAATGGTTTATTGATACTTATTATATTTTATTTAACACAATTCAAAGCATGTATAACTAATTTAGTATTAGATTTGGATTAAAAACATTTAGAAATAAAATATTTGAACCATTTTCATGTTAAAATATTCTATTTGAACAATTTTTATTTCAAACAATCCATTCGGATTCGATTCGAGTTAGTAACAATAGATCCGGGTTTGAATATAAGTTAAAAAGCTTGGATTCACACATATTTGTATATATTTACATAATATTGTCTCCACGAGGTACCTAAAGGTAAATATGAAATAATCAAACCAGCATTGGTGATCGTTTGGTAAAAGTTCGATTGCCGGTGACGTGGAGGTCCAGGTTCAAATCTCAGGAAGGTGTATTTAGGGTGATTTTTTTTCCTTAAACAGTTTACCGCACTTGTTCCACGCGAATTCCGGTACATTTCCTATAAATTCTACTTCACCACATTGTTGGAAATATGTAACTATCCCGGACGGGCAGTAAGAAGAGAATCACATTAAAAAATAACATTTTTAAAACAAAACTAATATTAATTTGAGTTAACTGATATTATTATTATTACTATTAATATTGTTATTATTAGAACCGCGTCTTACTACCCGTTCGGGTTATACGCACTTACGCTAATGTGTAATGTTAGGGTGATTGTGAGATGAAATGGAGGACCTACAGTTTAACGTGGTATCCGAACCACGGTGGAGGCCTGGCATTCCACACATTCACAAGTTGTGATTAATACGCGTCTTGTCAGAAGGGAAGGAAGGTTTTGGCAATCAGATAAATCTGTGCTGGGGCCGAAGATTGAATCCCGGACCCCCAGCACAGAAGACCGACACCTTAGCCCTAGACCACCAGGTCACCCGAAATGATATTAATGTCGACGAAGATTATTATTTCTAGAAAACATACCTTGAAACGTTTTCAAAATGATCGAATGAAGCATGTTCTCAAAAAAGTGCATCGTTGCCAAGTTTATTGACGTCGGGAACCGGGTTAGCAATCAAGACAAGGAAATAGGACAGCACATCTTGAGCTTATCTTAACGTAAGCGCGAGACTCCTCAGAAGGAAAACGCGAGAAAGCCGCACTTGTAAGGGAAGTTCGCCATCAAGTTTCTCATCTTGAAACGGAAATGACGAATCTAAACTCTCGCCCAAGATGATGTTCGAGCGGCAAACCTCTTTCTTTTTATTTTACTTTTTTTTTTTCTACACTTTATCTCTACCTTGTTTGAAAAGATTCATGGAAATATCTTTCAAATTCATATTACATTTTTAAAAAAATTTCTAAAGTAATAATTTGAAAATTAAAAAGAGAAAGGGAGAGAAATCTGGTTAAAAAAATGTTATGTGTATTCTCTCAAAGAGGGGAAATTAACTTTTGTGATCTTATCTTGCACTGTTTTACGAGTTGAAGGAGATATTTTAAGGTTATTGGTTGAATTTTGTTTCTCCTACTTGAAACAATCGTTTCACTTATTAATGGGCTGAAATAAAAGGTAAATTACTCACCTGAAATGTTAATTCTGGGGTCACGATCAACTTAACATTAACTTAAAATTAATGTTACGTTCACGTAACGTAAAGAAACCAGGGTTTGACCAGAATTCCCGTCACATGACGTAACATTCCATTTAATTTATTTGAGGTAATTAACGTACAACTTCTCAACCGACTGATTATACCAGTACACAATAATTTCTATGAGCGAGAGCGAAAGTATCTACCAATTTGCCGGGAAAGATATTTTAACATACCATTCAAGGTTATTTTACATGACACAAACGACATGGGACCACCGGCTTTACTTCCCCGTCCGAAGGAAGTTGTGCAACGCAGTTTTATAGCTCTGAAAAATCCGTTGAATCCAGAGGGGTTTGAACTCACTAACATTAGGTCCTGAGGCGAGCACTTTACCCCAAGACCACTGACGTCAACCATAGCGCAGCAACTCGATCAAAACACAGAAATTTAGTTTGAACTATTTTAAAATTAAGCTTAAGCAGTTAAGGTTGATTAGGAAACAAATGCTTACAACAGAAGTTTACTGGAGCTACAGTAATCCCGTGGCTTCTTTGGTGCTGACTGACAGCTCACAGCTGACATTAAACATTTATGTATATACATAAATTTTGACCGCCAAAAGGGACAGCTGCTAAACTCATGTTTTTGCAGAGCATATAGTTCGGCGTAGGGATACATAATTTGGTCTGGTAACTTTTCAACGCTTCTAGCTGTCAGTCAGCACCAAAGAAGCCATGGGGCTACTGTATATCATAAAGTGTGGAAAGAGGCCACGATGTTTAAGAGCCTGCAACACATGCTCCCCAACTCTGTGATACAATCGGCTAGATATCGTAAATTTACACGAACATGATTGCACTTGGATCATTTCTGATTAAACATCAATGGAGATAAAGAGTTAATAGAAGTTTATAATACATAATATTGTTGAAATATTAAATTACATTTAGATTAAAACTACATTGAAAAGGCCGTTTTTTGACAATTTTAGAATGGCCTCACAGATAAGACCTGTGCACAAATCTGTATTCTGTCTTAATAGGGACATACTGTAGTTATTAACAAAAACACTTTGTCGCTTTGTCCCCCGTCGTAACAGAGGAAAATTTAGAGTAATAATTCAAATACGAGTGCACTGCACACATTTCTGGGATATCTTAAGTATTTTCTTTTCCCCTTTACTCCCATATCTCTTTCTCTCTCTCTCTCTCGCACACACACATAAACGCAGATGCGAGCAGGGAGCTGAATTGATCCTGCTATGATTAACTCACTCTTAAGTATTAGCGAGACGTTGATAAACTAAATATACCGAAAAAGTCGTATGTATACCAAATCTGTAAACAAACGAAGTACTAGATAGCTATATTGACGTTGCTTGCAATATGATTGGCTGACAGGAACACGTGGCGCCCTTAGCTTAACGTTCATGTAACGTGAACCATCTCCCCCGTACAACTATTAGGTTAAGTGAACGTTGAGTCAACTATATCGGAATGGCTTCCATTTAAAAACACGAGGAGAACCTTGACGTTATATTAAGTTACGTTTAAATTTATCGTAATTCCGGCATAGCGATAAACAGCAGTACTTTGAGTACTAGTAAAACAATATATATTTACTCACGGTGTAAATACGAACCAAGCTACCTACAGTTAGTTCTGGTAACTTAAAAATATGCGTGCTCTATTTTGATGTGACAATTGAAAAACAATCTTGATTTCCTAAACTAAATTTATGTAATATTTTAAACAAGAAGCGAAATATTAAAAGAAATATTATTCCCGTATATTTGCTATTTTATTATCGATAAGTACCATTTAGTTTAATAAATATAGCTTTAATTACATTAATTATTGTAAATAATTTTAAACTGTCCGCATATTTTACAGTAACAAAATACTATTGTTAATAATATTAGGAGCCAATACAAATAAATGGAAAAAGAGAAGAAGAATTAGAATGATTAGTATAGTACTTTTGTTTAATTAATAGAGAAATATGAGAAATATTTTGAAAAATAACAAAACTTAGCGGTTATAGAAAGAAGATTTGACATAATTATTGCAATAAATTATGTACAACATTATAATTAATGTGATTTTTCCACCAATAGGCTAGGAGTTTCAGTTTTAATAGGCTCTACGTCTTACAATACGTGGAGATAAAATCATTTTATTCCACAGTAGCAGTCTTATATTTTTTGTATGTTCTAACAACAAAAGGAAGTAAACCTAAAAAGAGGATAAAATAAAAAAAAGTAAGGGGTGGCAGGGGGGTAAGAGAACCAAAAGAAAATGGCTTCTTCCGTCTTCGACGTCTTAGGTTCTCTTGAACGCGCATCTTTGTACAAGTAAAAAGTAAAAGACTTTACTCTTTCTTACTTCATTCTTTTTTTACTCTTTTTTCCGTCTCTTTTTAATCTCTCTCTATCTCCACTCTATGAGTCTCATCCTAACCTCCAAAGTCTTCTTCTTTCCTTGCTTGTTCTCGTACGGCACAACTTTTAAGAAGGGTTTCAAGGGTTATGTACTGGGGGATGAGAAGTACTTTGCTATCACCCTTTCCTAGCTCTTGTGCGCTCTGCATCTCAGAACACATACTCAGTGTGTGGGTGGGTGGGGGGTGAGTCTTCAGACATTTTAATTTGTTTCTTTCATCCAGTCTCCTTTTTTCTTTTTACGATACTTTGTAACTCAGTCTTATGACATTTTTTTTATAAGATTCTTTTCTAATCAGGTAAATTATATTTAATTTGTTTTATTATATATCACGTTTTAAATTCAAATTAATTACCTGATAATTGAGATATTATATCCCATTGTTTCCAAAAAGAGGTTTAAATGATTTCAACTGAATAGCTCACTAAACAATATCCATTGAACTAATTTAAAATATTCTTTTAAACGCAGGTAACGAAAATTTAAACTGAATTTGAACTGAAATTCTTACTATACAATATTAATGTAGTAATTTAAATTAAAACTTTATAAACACAGGTTTGGATAAAACTAATTTAACCGATGTTTTCACACTTGTTACTGATCAACTATAACTTATCAACAATAATTAGAGTGTAGTGGCTGTTAGGACGTGCACCTGCAATAATATTCGCTTATTATAAGCAATCCCTGGAATCAAACCAAGCTCCTTCACCGGGTTTGGTTCGTTTTGAAGCATACATTTGAAGGGGAAAAAACTACATATTCATAATGCCAACATTAGACGTACTACATTATTATATTATATGTTTTAGAAATGTTGGGAGATTATCATCAAAGTTAACCGAGCCCATGGTGTAGCGGTCAGTGCACCTGACTACGAGCCTAGGTGTCACGGGTTCGATTCCCGGCTGATACTTTGGGTATCTTTCATGAAAGAGGAATTACCCCAACGGCCACCAGGGTTTGGTTAATTAGGTTTTATTAAGGTTCTGCCTGTTCAGGTTATACGCTTATTTACTAATTACACTAATGTGTTGTGGAATAGGAAGGTTGAATTAAGAGTACGTGTATTCACATTCGCATGGAAGGAGAGTGGAAAACCATTTAGGAAGAAAAAAATCCAGCACACCCGACCGAGATCCGTAACTCTATCTCTCCTTCATCGGTAGTCTAGTCTATTGCAAGATTGACGCCTTATACTATGTGGCCACCGATGCGGGTATATATATTAAAATTGTTTTAGCATGTTTTATAACTATCATCAAAGGTTTCTTCATATCTAAATCTGACTGTAATTGATAATATAGTAATGATGTAGTGTTATAAAAGCTCCGTGGCCTGACTCGGCCCGATGGTAAATGTTTGTTTGTAATGTTGTCAGGCATGAGCCCGGAGGACGAGTGGTACAACAAGAGTCTCTCCGCCCTCCGGATGAACAGCGGTCACCACCCCAACCTAGCGGCGCCCATGCTCCAGTACCAGACGTAATGAGCCATACCCCGGTCCTCTGACGGGACACAGCTGCGTCACGATGACGACGACGACCTATTCTTCAGTTATCCTTAGTCGATTTCGGGGTCTTCGGTCGATTCGACAGATTCTTATTTTACTAACGACCTTAAATGAAACTGATCACGAACCTGAAATAACTCGAGGGCGATGTTTAGATGAGGAGGTCCAATGGCGGAAGGATTTTATAATAAATATAAATTGATTAAAATAAAATAAAGGGGATGAGGCACTAATGAGTGAAAATTGAGTAAATAATTAGACAAGGAAGAACAAATGTGGGTAAAATCCAATAGATCAAAAGTAGCATATTTCTTTCTGACATCTTCTATTTATTTTATTAATGATGATAGAATTCAATGTGGTAAAAAAAATGATCGATTTATAATTTTTACTCAGTTCTATTCCAATAACATCTGGGATGACTCATACTACGAATTTTAATCCAGTAAATATGTTAATTCATTGTAATTAATTGGTTTCCTAATATTTACATCTTTCATTTCAAGCCGACAGGTTAAATTCATATTGTCTAAGACTAGGCTGTTCGTGCCGTAACTTTTCTGGTCTGTTTTATCTTATTTCTTTAGTTCTGATGATGGCGCCGGCGTAGCGCCGAAACATGTGAAATCTTAGCTGAAATTGAAAACAGCACACAAGGAAAGGGAAATTAAGAAATACAGATAAGGAAAGAATTCAATTATTTTCATTTATATATTATTTATTTCAATCTTATAATTTCTTATGTTTTTTTAATATTTATTTTTCAATTATATAATTCTGTCTATTCAAACTTATAATTACGTCTGTTTTTTTTATAGTTGCCTTATTGTACACATGACTTAGAACTCATCGTTTATATCATTGTATTTTAACTTGTCATCAATGTAAATTGACTCAAAGTTTAATTTTTTTTAATGTGTTATCAAACTTTTTAGATGTTATTATAAAAAAAAGTCTAATGAAGTTCTTATAAATGTTATCATGACACAGATTAATTATACTTATTCAACTTTTTTTATAAATTATATACTATTTGCTCATTAGATTCTATCTAATGTTCTAACTTTCATTCTCACCATTTTTACCACTTTGAATTCTATCATCATTAATATTAATCGTTTCCTTACTACTTTTTATAATATTTTTCAAAAATTCTATTTATTTATTTAGCACCACGTCCTACTACCTGTTACCTGTTAATTTAGGGAGAAGTATACCAGAATTTGCGTGGAGGGAGAGTGGAAAACAATTTATTAAAAAACACCCTCGATACACTCCACCGGGATTTGAATCCCAATCCCCCTGTCAGTCTAGTCTATTGACACCTTGGATCATGCGGCCATCGAAGCAGGTCTTAAGTCTTCTATGATAGAAGAGGTCACATTCACATTTAAACACAAATAAAGTTCTTTCACTTCGGAATAAAAACTTTGTTTTTAAAAGCGAGACCCACTTCAGTGGCCGAACGGTCTAAGGCGTCACTCTCACATTATATTGGACTACCGATGACAAGAAGACAAAGGTTTTAATCCCGGTCATGTGTACAGAGTTGTATGCAAATGCGGGTATACTTCCTCTAAATATATATAGCCTTCCTCATACTAATCAAATTAAAGTGATTAGTATATATGCATAAAGCCTGAATAGGTAGTGAACTGCGGTGACAAAAAACTAATGTGGGTGTGACTATTTCTACTATTAAACCCGCCTCGGTGGCGTAGTTGGCTAACGCGCGAGTCGTGTTGAGTTCGACTGCTGAGGACGGGGAGATCGAGGTTCGAATCTCGGTCGGGTGAACTGGGCTGGTTTTTCCTAAATGGTTTTACACTCTCCCTCCACGCAAATTCGGGTTCACTTCCTATAATTCAACCTTCCCAATTCCTAATCCATAAGAGTAATTAGTACTTAAAGCGTATAACCCGAACGGGTGGTAAGACGTGGTGCTAAATATTATTAATATTAATCTACTATTAAAGACATAATTAGAATGAAGGTGTAACCTTGGTGTTTTGGATTCTACGGGATTTATATCCATCCACATTCTGTTCCTATTTCTCTAAGTGGTAGGCCTAATTGAATCACTCAATTGTCAATCATTAGTTTATGTTTTCCTTTTTTTATTATCAATTTCTATTGTTTTTATAAGATTGATGGTGAGATAAATTTATAAAAAAAGGAATCCCAAAGATTAAGTTAGCTATAGAGGCATACGAGTATTTTAATAAATTAATATTATTATTTAACAGGGTGTATTTTGTATCGTTAAAAGTAATAAAATATGTGATTAAAACTCACTCGCAATTTTTCTTTCGAACTTATATTAATTATATAGGTCCGTTTACAAAAGAATTGGTGTCATTTTGAGGGGCGGGGTATTTAGGAAGGGGTGCGCATGTTATTGATTCTGTGAGAGGAGAGGAGCTTTTTGGTGGGATGTGGGGAGGGAGGGAGGGGGATTGTTCATTTAGGTATACCGGTGGAGGTTGTCCAATACAGAAGTATATTCAAGATAGGTCCATGTGCCATATCCGGTTATTATTTCTCACACACACGTTTCAAGAACTTTAAGCGTGTGTCCGACCATTAGAACTTGCTTTGAATCTGGTGATGAAGCTCTAGACTTTAGGGGTGAAATCAGTGGTGTGGCGTGTGTAATATTTCTAGGGTAAGCATAGTTGGTTTAAACTGTACCTCCTTCGAACACCCATTGGCCAAGTATTGACGGAAATACATCCCCGTGAAAGGCTTATAGAGAAGAACCTATGTACTGTATGATTGGTGAAATGGGGACTGAGTGTGTGAGAACATATCACATATAAAGTTTTAACAAGCGCTGACCCACTTCGATGGTCAAATACCTTAAGGCGTCATACTCGCAATAAACTGGACTGCCGATGACGTAGATATCGGTGCTAGAATCAGAATTTGGTGTAGGCCTACTCAGGTTGAGTAATATTTTTTAGCACCCTATCTTACTACCCGCTTGGTTTTATACGCCTCTGTACTCTGTGTTGGGATGAGTTAGGTTGAATTTAGAGGAAGTTTACCCTTATTTGCGTGGAGGGAGAGTAGAAACCCATTTTTAAGGAAAACCACCCTCAGTAGATCTGACTTGGATCGGACCCCAATCTCCCCGTCACAGGTATTCCAGCCTATGGCGATAGTGACGCCTTAGACCATGCGGCCACAGAGCGGGTCCCAGTAATGTATTGGGCTTAAAGGTATAGTTTGATAATGGTGGGATCCATTTACTAGTACAGTCCCGTCAAGTGCAGTTTGCCCTGGTAACAGCCCACAAGCGCTCCTAAACAAGTTATTGATTATTTTTTCTTATAATACTTTGTTTGAATTTACACTTAAAAATGTTATTTCTTTTTATCATACTCGCATTACAAAATAATAAATTAAATATTAATTTGCTTACTAAAAGCACACTACTTTACTAAACATTTTTGGGATAAATAACAACTCTTTTGAGTATTCCAAAAACAGTTTGTTTTTAGTTGATTTTATTTATTTATAGTATTCAAATGTGTATGAAGTTAAATATTGCTAAAAACAAATACCCATTTTACTATCGCCCCCATGAGAACTATTTAACGACTTAAACATTGAGGGATTCGTAAGATAAGGACATAATTTAACAGTTTATAGCCGTAACAATAATTTTATAATCGGAAAAAATAAAAAGCAAATCTATAAATATTTAGTAAGTATTTTTGGAACGAAGTAAACCAAAACCACTAAACTTGTTCAATTTTGTTTAAAAAAAACCTCAATCTTAACAATATTTTAAATTGTAAGAATTAAAAAGTAGATTTAATTAAAATTTATATTATCTTCCAAAATTTGAGACTATAGATATCTTGTCTAGTTTTTATTTTTTAGTTGTTTATTTGTAATTATTTTAAAGTTTAGAAAAGGTATCAATTTGTTTTTAACTCACGGCACCCATTTCATCATCACAGAAGATTTATTAGCATTGGCGATATGACACATGCTCCCAAAGAAAAGACCCCCACATTTTAATTGTATTAATGTAAGAGTGAAATAAGAAAAAAAAAAGTTTGTAAACATTTTAATCATAGTTTGTTATTATTGTTTTAAAATAGGGTTTTGAAATAATCTATCCTATAACCCATTATTGATAAATTAAACCGTTTCTGACAGGTCTTAATGGATCTTAATCAACCAATGGAAAGCGCCGACACAATATCATTTGGTGCTTAGCAAAGATATATTCACTCTATTCGATACTTTCTAGAAAGAGCAAATAGGCAAACTGTCGTTAACATCACTAATTTGAATACTTGGTTTAATTTAAAAAGTGTCAACTTACAGTTATTTATATAAGTTACTACAGTAGCCCCAGGGATTCTTTGGTGCTGACTGACAGCTTTGAAAAGTTACCAGACCAAATTATGTATCCCTACGCCAAACCATATGATCTGCAAAAACATGTATTTAACAGCTGTCACTTCTGACAGTAAACATTTAGGTATATACCTAAATGTTGACTGTCAGAAGTCAGCTGTGAGCTGTCAGTCAGCACCAAAGAAGCTATGGGACTACTGTATATTGATGTTTGCTCTATCGAACTGGAAATGAAAGATGTCCACTAACGAGGTAAGGGTTGAGATATTCTGGAAGAATATGGCTGCGTTTGTCTTTTTGAAGCGACTATGGACTGTGTATGTGCTATTTACTAATTATATTATAATATTATTTTGTGAATATGTTAACGCATTTTACCACTAATTTTTGAACTATTACATGTTGAAGAGCTACGTTCGTACTTAAAAAAACAACATATTTTGTAATAAATAATAATTAATTTTTTGTAAATAGATGTAAAACTTAAAATAATAATTGTGAACCTTACTATACACATAACTTTTGAATGACCCTATTTCAACATTTCTATCTGTATGTACCGATTTAACTCCATTATAATATCGCTCAAACGGAATCATCGCTTGGTGTTGTTACAAATAAACAATTTATTCTCTCCTTTGACCGATTTTCATTGGTTCATTCCTTTGTTTGTTTATTTGCTTCTTTGTTTGTTTGTTTGTTTGTTTGTTTGTTCGACTGACGTGTGGGATGTGACATGTAACATTTCAAGCAAGTGTACAATTCCATTGAAATTAATTACTAATCCATATTATTTCTTGACTTATTTTCAAATGCATTGAAGTTTTGTTTGGAAAGAGTTGATTAGGAAAAAAATATATATATCTTTCTATCGCGCTTATTACACACCTGTTTTGGAATATATTTTGTCCATTATTATTAAAATCATCAGAAACTGAAGAATATTTTATAAATATATATATTTGAGCGATATAAATGACCTAGAAACACTTTTATTTTGATGTTTGTTGCAGAAACGAGTACTGTCTGGGTTGAACATTTTCATTACATAAAAAAACTTGATCTAGAATTTTTTTTAATATATTTTATCTAAAAAATTGAAAGAAGCCGTGCACAAGAAAATTACAAAGAAAATTTACAATTATTTAGAAGCAAAAAGAAGTCATAATTGTATTTAAAATTACGTGTTAGTGGAATATATTTTTTTAAAAGCTAAATCGATTTTGAGGGTTTTTTAAATTGATAAAAATATGTCATTAGTTGTTAATTTTTATTTCGTAAAATAATTAACTGAGTTAGTGTGTCACATTGAAGCAGGCCATTGAGAAAGTGGGAGAGGGGAATTCTTTTACTTTTTGCCCCTATATTATTAAATAAAATGTGAGAATATTTTTTTTTTCAAATCCGAATAGTAAAATTAAAATAAGTACAAAAGAGAGGGCATGATTATACACTATTACAGTGAACTTATAATCTAATTTTGTTCACCATCTCATTATGTTTTATGACACCGTCGTGAATGCAAACAAAATTTTCTATATCTCTCGTTTGCACAAACTCCTCCCAGTTCCTTAGCAATGGGCTTCTGGGTGAAGCAACATTGTTGCTACGACTCTCCAGTCCTTGACATTGTGTTTATGGATGGTATAACAAAGTCTTTATGAACCCCTAATTATTATAAAGTTATTTCTGGGTGAAGCAACATTGTTGCTACGACTCTCCAGTCCTTGACATTGTGTTTATTGATGGTATAACAAAGTCTTTATGAACCCCTAATTAATGTAAAGTTATTTCTGGGTGAAGCAACATTGTTGCTACGACTCTCCAGTCCTTGACATTGTGTTTATGGATGGTATAACAGAGACTTTATGAACCCCTAATTATTGTAAAGTTATTTCTGGGTGAAGCAACATTGTTGCTACGACTCTCCAGTCCTTGACATTGTGTTTATGGATGGTATAAAAGAGTCTTTATGAACCCCTAATTATTATAAAGTTATTTCTGGGTGAAACAACATTGTTGCTACGACTTTACAGTTCTTGACACTGTGTTTATGGATGGAATAAAAGAGTATTTATGAACCCCTAATTACTATGAACGTATTTATGGTTGAAAAAATATCGTTGTTAGGACTTTGCAGTCGCTTACATTGTTTTAAGGATGCTAAAACATCATGTCTCCAAAATAACGATACTAGTGCTCTTCAATGCTACTTAAATGTTTTTTTTTTAAAACAACACTTTTTCTAGAAAAGGAATGCATGTTTTCTTCAGTCCTCCGTATTTCCAACGTTTTGTTTCGTAGTACTGTCACTATAAAAGGGCGAAACAATATCAACAAAGTATGTTTATAGTTTATTTGCTAATATAAATAACTATTCTAAAATATCCACAACTTTCTATCCTTAGTAACGGTTTTGCTGTGAGCAGAAATTTGTAGATAAGGAAAGGTGAGGGTATTTGTCTACTAGTTCATGCTCTTTCTTTTCTACTTTAGTCAATGTGACTCTCTCTCCCAACAACCCGCAACGTCATACCAACAGTCTAGGCAAAAATTGCGTTTCCTTTTAATACGATTATACTAACCAAAGTGGCAAATATATGTTATTATTGTTATTTCATATAATTTTCTCCAACCAACTTCGAACTGAAAGAACAATAGTTAAGTCACAAGCTAAGAACCAAGTTAGTTAATATTTAAGACGACATAAATAGACACGATCACTCCATAAATAAATGTTTTCTTAATGGCACGACTACCATTCTGATTCTGCAAATTTACCTGTATGGTAATAATATTTGTTGGCATAAACTACAATGCACAAATGTATGGCTCTTTATTTGTATAGATTTATAGTGGTCCTTTTTTTTCCAATAGAAAGGTTTTTAAAATAATATAAAGCTAGAACTGAAGTGGTATTCCAATTATTTAGTTTTAGTCATAATTTATGCAAGTTTCATTTGAAAGTAACTATTGCTTGGAAGAATGTGTTGTAATAATTCTCAAACGATAATTTTATTTTAATAAAACTATCAGGTAAGTAGTTTTGAAAATTCTTACAAATCTGGTTCAACTTTGATGATTTTTGGGCTGTTTAAAATGTCGGTAAAACATAGTTATTGTTTTATTTCAAATTGTAATCGCTAATGTTAATTATAGATAGTATATTTGCTATATATACACTTGCCCTTTTTTTTTAAATTGAGAAAAATCAAAAAAAATCTTCATTTTTATTATGTTTTGTTGAGACCATGTACAATTTAGTAAAGATCTAATTAACTGTGTTAACACACACATCTAATCCTATTACACACATTTATTATTCTTAAAAACGCATTTAACATCATGTGAAACTATTTTAAGAGTATTTAATTTGATTTTGAAAAATGCACGCAGTTTTTTTTAAATAAAATATGCAGAACATAAGGTATACTACCTATACAGAGTAGTGCCTAAAACAGTCCAATTTTCATTGGAAGGATCTTTATTTAATAGCTAGAAAAGATATACCTAGACGTATTCATATGTCAGGTAACAATATAGGCAGCTGTAGATTCTGATAGATATTATCAACACATATAAAATATCAAAAGTAAAAGAGACAAATATAATAATTTTTTGTCTAAAAAACTGTGTTTGTATTTTATAAAATGACCTTGCTATGGACATTGAACTGTACTTAGGCGTTGTGTTTAGTTTTTATTCAAGAAAATGTTACCAGGTTATTTTGTTACCGGCATATTTGAAATGTCATGTCGATATGAGTAAATTTCAATATACTACAGAATATTCGTAAACAACGCATCCCTGTTTTATACATTTATTGTGATCAGTGTAAGAGTAGGCTATCTACAAACTTATTTGATGTTATTGAAACGTAATAAAAACCGGTTTTATTGACCTTCGTCAGTAAACTATAAAAATGTCTAAGTTTTTAAAGTAATATCAAATGTGTTGTAAATATAAAACAGTGTTTAAGGTAATATGTTGTAATATTAGTTTGAATTTGAAATCTAGACGTTATTTTCCAACCAAATGGGTTCTCGCTATGTTTATTTACACATAATTAACAATGTTAATAATAATAATACAAAACTATTATATTTTAATGTAAATCTTTGTAAAATTCCGATATAGTAAAAAAGTACACTTACTTTTTTTTTAACAAAAAACATCACATACACAATTAATTGTAAATCTCGCTTTGTGTACCGTAAGAAATGTCTGCATTCCTAAACTTTCTATGAACATTAATCCTTTTTTTTCGTAAAGGGGGGGGGGTGGAAGTTTGATTTCAGCAAAACTTTACAATATTGCATTCATAAAACATAAATATTCCAAACGTCGGGTCTGTAAAAAAAAATGTGTTCTTGTATTTGTAAATTTTCCCAAAAATAAAACCAAGTTTTTTTGGTGATTTTACATTTATTTTATTCATTAAACTGTATTTTATACAAGGAGTTCACTAAATAATATTGTAAATGTATATTAATAGCTGTATTGTATTGTACATATTATGAAACATAATTCAATAAAAGTTTTTCATGTAAAGTTCAGTGTTTAACGTTATTCCCACAAAACAGACATTTTTACCTCGTCTATAATGTTGGTTCACGGAAATTATGGCTTTTACTTAAGTTAAAAAGTTACTGAAATAAACAAGTACTGTACATAGTTATCCGCCTCGCTAGCATGTGATATCACTTTAATAAATGAAGTCATTTGCTTCGGTGGCTACA
The DNA here is from genome assembly GCA_902141375.1 of Timema poppense. NCBI lineage: Eukaryota > Metazoa > Arthropoda > Insecta > Phasmatodea > Timematidae > Timema > Timema poppense. The sequence continues at coordinate 12,450 of CABFOV010003405.1, read as the reverse complement.
TGGCCTAAGGTGTCACGCTCGTTCTAGAATTGACTACAGGGAGATCGAGAATTTGAATCCAATTCGGGTGTACTGAAGAAGGTTTTTTTCCGACAGGGTTTTCCACACTCTCGCCACGAAAATGCGGTTACACTTCCTTTAAATTCGACCAGTAGCGGATTTAGGCTTAGGCCCGTGAGGCCCGGGCCTAGGGCGGCAAATTTTGAGGGGCGCCAAAAAATGTAATTGAAATAATTTATATTTCAATTACAAGCAATTTATTATTAATTCTATATTTAATTGTTACGTTAAAAAAATAAATGTTTAATTTTATACCTGAATTAGATTTCTTATTATTATTGTTATTATTTTCATTATTTTATACACACACACATATATGTATATATATATACTGTTACAAAAAAAAAGGGCGCCATATCGTCTCGGGCCTAGGACGTCCTCAAACCTAAATCCGCTACTGAATTCGACCTTCTTCATCCCTAACCCATTAGCGTGATTATTACATAGATGTATGACTCGAAGCGGTAGTAAGACGCGGGGCTAAGAGACTAGGGGCTCTCAGCCGGTAGCTCAGGATTTGATTGATTGGTTTAGATATGAAGCGAAAACTGACACACTACCTATTAACTGTTCTTGTATAGTAATACAGTGTAGAAACACTGCAGAATAATGTAAAGTACTTGATGGAAGACAACCTGAAAGGACACACATCTCTTTTATTATTATTATCAACACCGCGTCTCACTGCCCGTTCGGGTTATACGCACTTTCGCTAATGTGTAATGTTAGGGTGATTGGGAGATGAAATGGAGCACCTACAGTTTAACGTTGGGATCCGAACCACGGTGGAGGACTGGCATTCCACACATTCACAAGTTGTGATTAATACACGTCTTGTCAGAGGTGAAGGAAAGGTTTGGTATTCAGATAAATTTGTGCCGGGACCGAGGATTGAACCCCGGCTGCCCGCACAGAAGTCTGACACCTTACCCCTAGACCACCAGGTCACCCAGTTCGTTGTACTCAGGAGATTCCAGGAGTCAATAGCTCAGGCGTGTTAAATGCCTGTGACTGTAAAGGAAGAGCCCCCTAAAATGTACGAGTATTTTAAACTAAAGAATAATATAAATTTAAACATGTTATAGGTTATATAATGAAAATAATACTAAGATGTAGCATTTTAAAATTTATATCGAGTTACAAAATCAACATGAATATTTATTAAGGTTCCTCAAATACTCTCTTTTTAATGTTGTTCATAGTCGATGGGCACACCTCCAGGGCCCCTAACTGTTACATAAGGGATAATTTTTTCAATGTGGAATTTTGTGTCCTCTTGGATAGATGGAAGTTCCAAGAGATGCATGAAAAAACCTCTTAAAAATTCGCCTCTCGTCTTAAGCTTCAGGTAATCGAAGCCCTTCATGTGTACGGATGGCTGGAAATGTTTTATTAGGAAATCATAAATATGTTGAAGACTATAACCAGCTTGGTCTGCCTGAACTCTTTCCAACTCGACCGCTTGAAATACAGCGCTCATATTAATGGTTCTCTTAACAGGGTCAGATTCCCACTCGGGGGCTTTTGAACCATAACCGTCTAGCTTCACTTTTCTTGAAAGTAGTTTAATCGTTTCGTAGAGATTTTGATTCTTATGTACATAACGAGAATTTAAAACTTTCGTCATTATAACACGCAACAAAAGTCCAACCGTGGGGTGGTCATCGAAATTGAACGTGTTCCCCATTATGCCACTCAGTTGTGGTCCTGCGAGGAACTGCCGAAGAGTTTCGAGTCTGTTTTCGTCGTCGGGACTATACTCCAAAGCGGGAAGTAACGAGTCTGTGACCAAATGGGCCCAATCTTTGGTTGGTTCCAGATGAGAGGGAATATCGGTTGCGTTCGGGACTATCTCGGCAATGGCGGTGAATTCTTCCTTCGGCGTCACCTTCGCATTGCCCGGACAAGTTATGGCCGGACAGAACTTCACTTCTCCGTCAATTTCTAGCTTGCTCAAGAATTCTTTAACTTTACTCACCAGAGGCTCGTTTCTGATAGCATTTTTTCCTAGTAGTGACTTCAACAGTCTTACAATCAACTGCCTTGGTCGACTGTTTTGGTGGGTTGGGTATCTGCTCAGCTCATCGACCCAATCGATCTGCACGTCTCGCAAAGATTGGCAAATGCTGTCTGCCAGCTCTCTTACGACGTCAGGAACTCCGGGACTCTTAAAACCATCGAAAAACAACGCGAGATCTGGATACCCTCTGAGTTTTCTTGGTTCCATTTTAATTGCACTAACTTTAAGCTTAAGATGAGAACTTAAAGCGGCTACAGAGTTGGCGAGATGTTTAGATAGAGTCGCTCTGCGGCGAATTCTGTCGAGGATTGCTATAAGTAAATCGCGAGGGCTCATGTAGTCGTGGCGAATAAACTGTTTTAAAACCGGCCTCATATCCAGCTTCCCATTGTTGATTGCCGACAAAATTATTGCCTTTGCCTTAACAATGTCATCCGGATACTCGCCTGGTGCGATATATTTGAACAGTAGGTTGTAATTAATTGTTGGCTGACTTATAATAGGAGTAAGAGCCTCAAAGTCAGGATCATATATTGCATTTGTTGGAATAAAAATAGATGGCAATACGATCGTGGCACTTTCTTTCACGAATCGGTCAATATGTTTCTCATTGGCTAATCTAGAAAGTACAGCGCGCAATAAAACGTATGGGTCGATCAGTTCACTACTTTTTAACTCTGTCACGGCAAAAAGTAATTCTGCTCTATTTTCAAATAAAATATCTGATAGGTACCGCTCTGATTCTTCAACTTCTGGAATAAATGTATGTTTTGGCACATGGAGCAACAAACAAGCAGCCAAAGGTTGACTCATCTCCAAACTTCCATCCATCAGTGCACCGATGATGTTAGAGAAAAACTTACCAATCAGTATGGCCACGGACTCAGGACCCAGGCTTTCACTGGACTTCTTAAACCGTGAAGGTATTAAAAGCGTTTTCAGATATTTCGGGTGGATGTTTGACAAGAGATCAACAATCAAAGCCCCACCGACTGGTCGTATTATGTCATCGACATTGACCTCATTGGTCTGCAGTGACTGTAGCCATACTTTAACAGATCCTACCATATATCTCGGAGCTATTTTTTGTATTTCTGTGAAAAATGTGATGAACTGGTTTTGAGGAGTTTTATAGGCCAAAGAATCGAGTAGGAACAGTAGCTCTGCTGTTCTTATTCGTCGCATTCTAGTTGTCTCGTAGATATCAGCGAGGGCCTCGTAGGTCTCTAGAGACATCGTGACGTTGGGTCGGCTCAGGATGTAACCAAACACTGTGACCATGTTGTCACGGAGGATCGAGGCTAGCCTTAGTTTCAAGATGAGCGGCGCAACTTCAGGAAGTTGGCCAGTCCGTGTTGGGGCCATCGCCTCAGGGAAATCGTCCATCATTTCGACCCCAAGGTTGAACTTCAACCCTGTGCCCGGTCTTCCTGGCAAACTGGGCATTTTATCAAGTCTGATCTTGGCTGGCAGGCTGGGGAGTCTAGGGCGTGGGACCCCGTCGAGGGGCGCACTCAGTTGTCCCGCAGGGGACAAGGTGCCATACCCTGGCAGTTTGGGGACAGCGCCGATGTTGAAGACGCCGCTAACATTGGCGAGACCAAACATTGGGCCGTGGGACGAGGTGAAGGAAGGTAGCCCCTTGCTGAAATCAAGACGTAAAGCATGTCGCTTTGCTCTTGGAACGTCAACCCATATCTAAAAAAAAAAAAAATCATGAATGATTCAATTAAATATTCTTACTGTGTAATGCATTTCTAAGCAACAAATTAACCAGTCGAGGCAGTTTAATATTTTGAAAATAAGCCATCAATAATAAATTCATTGTATTTATTTTATAAGTCGGTAAGATTCACTCAACTCAAGGGTTTTGTTTGTGAAATAACCCCATAAAGGTGAGGTTTATTTACCTGTATAATAATGCTTTTGGTTCTATCCCGGGTGGTACCTAAAACTATTTGTTCGCCGTGTGTAAACTCCTATTACCCAGGTAATTATTCTTGCCACCATGGTTGGATGTTAAGTGATAAGTATAACTTATTTTTAGATAATTTTGAAATCATATGGCAATCTAGTTGGGGTTTTTTTTAGAAAACAAACGTCAAGTATTCGAAATATAAAATAAATTGATTAGTAATTAAATTTATACTTCGTTACATTTGAAAATCTGTTAATGATACACCTCAATAATTTTTTACGACTATTTCTCAAACAAAATTTAAATAAGTAATAACAAAGATGTCATTTAGCATGAAAACACCCACTTTGGTGGAGACATGGTCTAACGCGCAACTCTAGCAATAGACTAGACTGCCGTTGACGGGGAGATTGAGGTTCGAATCTTGGTCGAGTGTACTGAGGTTTTTTCCCAAAATAGTTTTCCACTCTCCCTCCATGCAAATGTGGGCACACTCCCTCTAAATATAACTTTTCAAATCCCTAAAACCACTATCTTAATTAGTACATAAGCGAATAACCCGGACGGGTAGTAAGACGCGGTGCCAAAATAATAATAATAATAATAATAATAATAATAATAATAAAGAGTGATTAAACCTAAGACCCTGGATACAAAACATTTGGTAGCTCATTGGTGAGATAATTGCTGCACCTAGCCAAAAGTCTCGAGTTCGATTCCTGTGAAAGGGATTAATTTTTAACATACAATTGAATTTAAAAAAGGAAAGATGAAACCTTTATTAAAATTGTATGTTGATTGTTTAAATTAATTAATATAATCTGTTAAATTAATAAAAGGATGTTTCATATTCCTAATAAAACTACACACTCAAGGGGGAGTGATACTTAAAACTTGAAAGGCTAATTTATTTATTTTTTTTAGTTCTTCTTTTATTACTACCCATTATATTTTTTAAACTTGTTTTGATACTACCTATCAAACGTTACATCTGCAGATCGCATAACTTTACGCATGGATATATTAAACTAGATTTAGTAGTTTTTAATAACTGTTAAAATACTGCTCTTCCTAGGAAAACCCTTCTATATATTACTTTAATATGGTTTTATTTAATTAAACTCGAGTACAATGGTTGTTATGTTAGACTATTGGTATTAAAATGTGAGACCCAAGTCTTATAATATTGACTGCTCAGGAATTGAAAGAGTATGAAATATGACTCTCGCAGTCAGTCGCCTTCAAAGCAGGTAAATAATCAACAACGCCATAATAAAAACCCATTATCATTTCATAGAACCCATTACAATGAGCATTAAGATATATTTTTTTTAAATCAGCCGTTATTAGTTTTGTTTGTGAGTTTAAAACCCGACTGTAATAAAAAAAATTCCTTTAGGGAAATTTAACGTGTATTTATTTAAACTCGATGTTATATCATAACACGTCTTACAAAAACTAACTTAATCTAGAACAGCGCACCTGAAGAATTGAACCAGACCATTTCAGACCTTACTTGGGTTCAAACTATACCGATAAACCTGTATTCAACCTTCCTAATTCTTCGATTAATACATCAGATGACCTAATTTAATACTGAACGTTTAGTAACAACATTTATTAGTTGTGTAAGCGTGTCTCTCCATCCAATTAATAATCAAATATTCCTGGTGCTAGAGTTCAGTGTATAGTCTATTCGCCATAAGAGTGGTGGTAACTAACTGAAAGCTATCAGAATATGTAAAAACAGTTAAAAGAAAGACATAATTAAAAACAAATTGTTTAAGTTTTTGCCCGCCAAAAGTGATAACAAATCAAACACATAGTCTTGTTTATCATGTGGCTTGGCGAATGGATACATGAGATTGGATCTGGTAGCTTTTACCAGCTGTCCCTTATCTACACTCCAACCATATATGGAGTATAGGATAAGGATGGTGATGAAACAGATTTGAGAGTAATTTAATCTGTATTAGCCTGCACCCTGTCGGGAATAGAAACTTGACCTTTCCGTTACTGGCTAACTGATGCAAGTATAAAATTGTTTATCGATTATATAGCTTTGTGTTTAGAAAGTGCGCAATAACACCCCCTACACGCCAAGTCGTATTTGTACCGCCGCAAACACTCACCTCATCAAATGCTGCCGCCAAGGTGAATAGAAACAGAGGAATTAGAGCTAAAGCTGATAGTGTGTCCATGTCGTCACTTACTAGTATCGAATGAAAAGTATCGATAACAGTAGGTATCGGTATCGAAATTTTAATCTGGAAAAATATGTTTTTTATCAAGTAATAATTTCAACTGTTCCATAGTGATAATAATTGTATTTTCATATTGATTTAAACACTGAAAAACTATAATGATGTAACCATATTATAGTATATTTAGGAATATCCCGTCGATGCTATGTTTTGGAACTTGAAAGGTATGATAGATAGTATGTATGATGGATATTATAAAAGGCTTTACCATACAAGCTTTCAAAATGTATATGAAAATGTAGCTGATGGAAAGTAATTTAATAGCTAAATTTAATTAGTAATATATTTTTTCAATCTATTTTGTATTCTTCTTTAACCATAGTAAACATTTAATCTAAGTATGAGTGAAGATAACAAAAAAAAATAGTTTTTTCTATACCGAATCAATACCTGAGTGGTAATACTAATATCAGTAAAAGTATCGGAAAAAAGTATCGAGTAAAAATTACTAGTATCGATATTAGTAAAATATTTATACTTTTTTCACATTCCTTAGTAGGACCCCCTTACCAATTATATATATACAAATATTTCAGGCTAGCCTATCAATGGGTGGGAGTTGTCGGGTACGATTGTTTAAAATGGTTGAACTCGTTGTGTTGATGGATGTATTGTAGACTAAAGTAAAGAATGTGATGTAGGCACCTCGTCCTGGATAATAACTACATAATTTCTATCTCTATGGTCCTTGCCATCAACTATCATAAACCTCTTGACACTCTCTAATAAACAAGGTCCCTTTGTCCACGTTTCCCACTTACTTATAGCTTACAAAATGTGTTATAGTTACCAATGTTTTGTTAAATGTAATTTACTGGTAGGTAACTATGCACAAGCAAAGCTGACTTTATAAACATATGTGTAAACTATTGTGGACTGCTCTGAATAAATTTGCTGACTCAGACTTTCATTATTACGAGGGAACAGTGTATCTTATGTAAAAAAAATGTATGTCCCAATGTTACAAGAAACTGACACATTATAATAAATGTAATATTTATATTCAATTTCCATTGTACTTTATCAATTGCACTGTTCATTTAAAATAGGTTTTATTTGGTTATAATATAATAAATATTAATGATAAGAAAGGGGTTTATTTAGCAACTTTTATTTGTATAATATTTTGTTTATTTACCATATAACTATCTTCTTAGCAAAATAATATTACAACTATACTATTATTATCCCTTATTTTAGTGAGATCCTTGCGGCTGTTGAGTTGAAGAAGGTTTTTGCATATCTGCTCGCAACGTTGTTATTGATAATTAATCGAAGATAGCCTCCCTTCATTATATCAAAACGGTTACAAGATTTTGGCAACAGATCAAGATTATACTAAATCCATGTTCAACAAGATATGAAAGGGAAATCCGATTTTTAAAAACCAATTTAGTCTAATCCCAAAGCTGTAGAAAGTGTTTTGCAATTTCAATGCCTATCCAAAAATGTTGTTTGAAGTTTTTAAATCAATCTTGGTCTGTTTATGTCAATTTGATGTTCAATGAGACATTTGTGTAATACGATTCCAACATTAACCACATACATTCCAAATGGATCCACCACCCAGTGTGGGATAGTCATCTCTAGCAGGTCGCTGAACCGAAATTAAATATCTTAGCACAAATACTTCACATGCTCAATAAATACAAAAATATCATTAGCTTGCAATTCATTGTCAATAATGGCCAATGAAGGAAATTTTGCAGTAGCTCGTGACGTATAATATTAATATTTTTAGTTTTCTGAGGAAAGAAGTAATGGGCTCTTTGCAAGATATAAGTTTGCTGTATTTTCTTTGCAACTGTTTGTTCAACAAATTTAGTTTTTCTACTATATCCGATGTATAAAATATGTCACACATATCAGCAACTATCTGTTCTTCAAGCTACTGATCACTTAGAAATGATACAATATTGCCCCAAGGTGCAGCAAAACAACGTTTAAAAAAATCCCCCTCCCCCCCCGCTCCCCACAAACACTCTGAATATTGAGCTGAAAGATAACTGAAATTTCCTCAAGCGGTGATGGTAAAACTCATGAGAGGAGTTGGAGATCCTTAGAAATATAATTAATCATTTTTCAAGTTAACAATTTCGCTAGGGTTTTGCTCGCTCCGAGAAGGTGGAGGCTGAGTAATTTATCAATGTTTGGAATTCCCAGTTCTAAGATTGTGGTTTAATTATAATAGGTTCTGTTCCTTCTAAGTAAGGTAGACAAAAACAAGGATATTGAGTTATTGTGTTTTTATAATATGTGGTGGGGGCTGAGTAATTTACCAATGCTTGGAATTCCCCGTTCTAAGATTGTGGTTCAATTATAATAGGTTCTGTTCCTTCTAAGTAAGGTATACAAAAACAAGGATATTGAGTTATTGTGTTTTTATAATATGGACTGACCATTTCGTGTTTGTTTTTATATTGATAATATTTTTATTTTAAAAGTGAACTTTTCGTGACCCACTCAACAGTCTCCATGGCTCCCCAATTTTACGGCCTTTACCTGTGGCGCCTCAAAAATACGACATGGCTCGCGTTGAGAATCGCTGGACTATACTGCCGAATACGGGGAGATTGGGGTTTTCCCTGAACGGGATTTCCACTCTCCCTCCATGCAAATGCGCGTACACTTCTTCTAAATTCAATCTTCCCAATCCTTTACACATTAGCGTAATTAATGCATATGCGTATAAAGCGAACGGGTATAAGACGCAGTGGTAACAAAACTTAATGTATTTTAAATAAATTAATCATCAAAAACATTTAATTGGTTTTTAGTTTATTTATCCTCCTCAGACCCAGGATTTTTTTTATCTATTCCACAATTTTAAAAAAAATTAGTTTAAAAGGCACTTTGGAATAGTAGAAAAATACTTAAAAAAAGTATTTGCACCAAGGACCTAGGTGAAACCATATGTCCCTTTAAGGAGACGTTGAGCTTCCATGCGTAAGATGTGAACAAGTGTTGAATTCACAAGATTCAAAATTGTAAAAACAACAGAGGACTTTCAAATGTACAAATGACACACACACGTTTAAAAAAAATCATTTAATATATTTGGACACACAACTTATTTTACATTATTTACTCACAACATCATGCTACTAGACATATTATTTTATTATGAAACAACTATAAGGTTTCAATGGTATTGCGGTATATTTTCTGATAGCACCTAAACTAAAATTAATCTAATGGCAACCTATATCAAAATTTTCCCATTGCACATTATTTTATAAAATTTCAAGATTAATTTTGTCATAGCTGGGTTTCTTTTATATTTTTCTATAGTTTATAGCTCATGGTACAACTGAAAGCAATTTCTGGTCTCCTGCAGGCACTTTACACGTAGAGCAACAAACTCTGGCCTTGTTAGCATTACACCCAGGCAGCCGGCATTTATTCTTCTTCACAGGAGTTGGAAACTCTGGCATGTGAAGAACATGTTTTTTTCTCAACTCATTTGAAGGATGTGGGACAAATGCTCTGGAACGCTTAGGTGCTGGTTCTTCATTGTCATCTTGAGGTGTATTGCTAAGTCCATCATCAGGTACATAAGAATAGATTAGATGTTCCTCATACTGACTCTAAAGTTAAGATAGTCAAGGACATCTTTTCATGGAGTTTTCAAGGCTACTTGATCACGGTGATATTCAATCCAGGCAGCAGCAATTGACATATCAATAATATGCATGATAAGACGCACTGTCCACTTTTTTGTTTGTGCACTTTGTTCCTCATACTTGACTCTAAAGTCAAGATAGTGAAGGACATCTTTTCGTTGAGTTTTCAAGGCTACTTGATCACGGCGATATTCAATCCAGGCAACAGCAATTGACAAATCAATAATATGCATGATAAGACGCACTGTCCACTTTTTTGTTTGTGCACTGATGCGTTATATACTGATAACACGATCCAAGAAATCCACCCCACCTATATTCTGATTATATGACTTGACAATTGCAGGCCTCTTCACCATGATATACTGGTTATCTTTCTTTGATCAACGGCGGCATTGATCATTTGGCGTCGCTCCCTCTTGACTCGAAATTAATGTGACAGGTCGATTGTCAAACCACTTGACTACTGCAATCTGACCATCACTTCTAAAAGCTTGGTCAATGGCTCCTCTACCCTCCTTTTTCATCACATTGTCACTTGTTAAACCACAGCCTGAGGGTATGCGGCCTTTTTGAATTGTACTAGTCCTCTGAACTTGTGCTTTGATATGGAGTGTATCTAAAAGTGATACCGATATGAAATACCTGTCCATATAAATAGTTCCCTGGTGGAAGGGTTTCAGAAAGGCGAAGAACTACCTTCCACCTATATCAAGACCTTGATATGCATCATCATCATCTATTATCTTTCCACCCTTAGCTTGATACAGAAAAAGTCTAAGGGTAAGCCATCGGTGGCTGTTGCTGCAAAGTTTTTTAGTCCACAGGGATTTGGCTTTCCTTTGATGAATTGCCGTGCAGCCACATGGCCCCAAAAAAGAATCATCTGCTCGTCAACTGATACTTGCAGAGGCCTAGGGTTGAGATGAAAACCATTCCTAACTATCTGAATGAAAGGATTGACTTTCCAGAATTTGTTGGATTATTTTTAATCATCTGTTACTTTAGAATCATCTCTTATCTTTAGATTTTTTCTAATATTAAAATAGCTATTTCTTGACATACTTTCTGCAATAGCTGCAATATTAGTTTTTCTAGCCCACGACATACTAATTCGTGGAAACTTTAAATATGAAATGATTTCTGTGATTCCAATAAAACATCTCATTTCTTCAACAGAACAGTTTAAGGTTCTCCCCATGTCAGCTTGTGTATTTAAAAGTGATACAGATGTGAAATACCTGTCCATATAAATAGTTCCCTGGTGGAAAGGTTTCAGAAAGTCGAAGAACTACCTTCCACCTATTTCAAGACCTTGATATACATCATCATCATCATCTATTATCTTGTCACCCTTAGCTTGATACAGAAAAAGTCTAAGGGTAAGCCATCGGTGGCTGTTGCTACAAAGTTTTTTAGTCCACAGAGATTTGGCTTTCCTTTGATGAATTGCCGTGCAGCCACATGGCCCCAAAAAAGAATCATCTGCTCGTCAATTGATACTTGCAGAGGCCTAGGGTTGAGATGAAAACCATTCCTAACAATCTGAATTAAAGGATAGACTTTCCAGAATTTGTTGGATTATTTTTATTCATCTGTTACTTTAGAATCATCTCTTATCTTTAGATCTCTTCTAATATTAAAATATCTATTTCTTGACATAATTTCTGCAATAGCTGCAATATTAGTTTTTCTAGCCCAGTACATACTAATTCGTGGAAACTATAAATATGAAATGATTTCTGTGATTCCAATAAAACATCTCATTTCTTCAACAGAACAGTTTAAGGTTCTCCCCCTGTCAGCTAAGTGCCTTTGGTTTGTATACAGGCATAATAATTGAAATGCATCATTTGGTATGTATTTAATCACATAATCGTGGGGTGGCAAGTTAACACCATTCCCTGGTGTCTCTTCATGGTCAGGTGCGGGTGCTAGGGGGTAAAAATCAATATAGTTTTCTTCCAGAATTGTCTTATGCTGGTTGGGCTGCTCAAAGGCTGATCAGCCACACTATCATTATCATCATCGTCATCATCAGAACTCTCTCCATTTTGATTTTCTGAATCATGGACTGTAAATTTGGGATCATCGCCTTCATCGTCTGAGAGCTCCAAATCATATACATTTCAGTCTATTTCAGCACTCAAAAATTCAATAAAGGCAGCTGTTCCTGTGAGAAAATAAAATAAAAGCCTTGTTTAATTTTTGTAAGAAATATTCTTTATATTTGAAACCTTGAAAAAAAATTAATTTCACTTTTAAAAAAGTATTGACCCTTTGTGAAACTAAAAGGAGCACATATATTCAGCTATCAGGCTGAACCATTAAAAAAATAGAATAATAAATAAGTAAGAAAAACTGAAACAATTTAAAAAAAATCTGACACATTGGAAACCAATGTCCCCTACAGGGTTCATAGGAAAATAATAGCATTTGGTGAGGACCAGCTACTTGTTTTTGAACCAACTAAATTTATCATATATTAGTGATATATTTAAAATTGTTATTACACGCCTTAATAGAGACTCATTAAAAAATTACTTACTTGTCTCCGCGCCAACA